>CM076580.1:276859955-276925865 GCA_034641835.2 Pinus albicaulis
GTTTTCTCTACACTCTTTCACAATCAATTTTCTGCACAAAACACCTTTCTCTACATTCTGGCAGAATCAACTTCTTTACACTTTTCTTCTAAACTCTTCCAAAATATTCAACTTCTTTCACACTGCTAAGACTCCACAATTCTGAGAATGCAAAAAAAGGTGTTTTCTCCACAACACACAACCAAGAAATGTGTGCATCGAAAAATTTCATGTTCAGATAATATGATAGAGTGCTTCGGTGAGGGCCTTGGCCTTGGCTAATTATTCTACTGTGGTAAAAAGAATAATTAATTTAGTTATTCATACAACTTAAATATTACTATTAAAATATAGATAAATTCCTATCAGATTTACATTATGTTGATTGGTTAACGCATGGCCATAGAGTTCATTCATTATGCAAAGTCTCTCCTTCATATAAATCACTAGAGTGACTATCCTTATTACCCTTAAGGTTACAGTTGGAATTATATTTGAGTCATTAATTATTACTTCGATGACAGATTTATGGACCAATATTACCATAAGCCTTTTTAAGCATCATTGAATGTAATGTTTACAATGAACAGAGGCATACCTAAGGAAAGGTGCCACCACTGCATAACATTATGCTCTGCCATCCCCGCGAGGAAACCTTTCGAATAATAATTAACAAACATCATGAACTTGCACGTCGAATGGTACAACCACCCAAGGCCTTAAATGACCACCTCGAATGAGGATTTAAAGATTCTGCAAAAGTTGGTATTAGAGTCAGTAACATCTGGTTTCGTGGGGTAATTCTATGAAATTTTTCTTTGTTCAAATGAAAGTTGGAAGAATATTTGTTTCTGTGTGATAAGTACAAGATCAGGAACAAAGTATCAGTAATATAGACATTACAAATCTCTTTGATAAAGCTTCACCTTCTATAATAAATTTTGTTGAAATTGAAATTGTTGAAAACCAACCTGCTTCATGTTGGAAACTCCCTACAAATAGTCCTTCCTAAGTTTATTCTGACCTTTCCATGTTCCACCTTAAAGCCATTACTCAACTTTTTGTAAAAGAATGTGTAAGATAGGTCCAAGAAAATGCAGAATCTGTTCAAACAATCCCCTTGTTAGATCCAAAAGAACTACAAAAAGAAGCTAATAAACACAACACTTCCTACGTTCACCTTGGTTGTACCCACGTAGGAATTTCAGCTTTAGCTCATAAAGGGTTAAACACTTTTGTCTTGGCTACCATTCCATTCACAATCTAACTCATAACAAATATATTAATTCTATCCTTGGAGGAATTGTTGCATCTTTGTCAAATGGACCTGTCTAGTTTGATTTCTATTCTAACTTTTATGTCTATGTGTATTATGAACATATTAGAGACATACTACACTTACAAATAAAGACATATGGATTTTATATGCGGAGAAAAAGAAAAAATATTTCTATTCACACTAGAGGTTGTTTCCATCATACTAACACCCTCTATCTAGAAGTTCTGCACTCTCCCAGCCAAGAATCAAAATCAAGTTTTGTTGTTCTCACAGATGCTCACAATCAAAAGATTGAGCATCAAACAATTAAATGGGAATAAATAAGGTTTTGTGAGAGTTTGGTGGTAGATATTCCTAGAACACCCAAAACCTAAAATATAAGCTCTGCACAATTAAGAGAAGATTCTTCCTTTGCGATTTTGTCTTTTCCTCGCAAATCTACTATTCCTAGAAGAAGAATATAACGGGAAGTAACAGATTACAATAATTCTCAACCCACTTCTTCTGAAGAATCCATCACATCATCTTCCATTTCTACAAATTGTCTCCATGTTGAATTATTTGAACTCGCTGAAGTTTTAAATTTTTTCGATTTAGAAGTTAAATACCCTGCTTGCCAGTGTCTAGTCAACCTGCATAGTCTTGTACATTTGACTATCCATAAAATTCATATTTCAAGAATTGGAGAAGTGCCTTTTGTTCTTCTAAAAAACTCTTGTCGAAGTCCTAAGCGCAATGATATCTCATTCCCTCATGATGAAGTCCTTGTAATGCATGACCTCCCGTCTCTGGAAAATGAAGACCCAAGGCTCACTGAGATGTTTAGCAAGATGTGCCCTACTAATATGCTAAGGTATGGGCTAGGTTATCTTGAGGATATGTATTCACTCATTCCTTCTTGCCGTTTCAAATATCCTATTCCAGATGACTGCAAAAATCCATTTAAACCTGAAATGTACAAATTATTTTCTCTCATGACACAATGCCCAAAATACAAAGTTAATGCTGCTTGGATGAAAAGAATGTTGAATTGGGATCTATTTTCACATCCATATTCTAATGACTTCAATTTGACAACATCTATGGAAGAAAAACATAGTTTTTCATCTACATGGAAAGAATATATGGACTCTACAAAAACTTTGATTTCTTTCTATGAATGGAAGAAAGAGCAAAAAGTTATAGAAATACAAATTCTTTCTAGAGATATCTCTGCCAAACGCCAATCGACAGCCTCTGATGGTTCAAAAATTGAATTTTCATTATTTTTTCCACCATATAAAGGCATTGTGTTAGGAGAAAATTAAAATATTGCTAGAGATGCTCCTTTGGTTTTAAGAGATGACTCTACCATAGGCACATATGGCAGAATCTAAAAGGTCAGTGAGAAGTTAAACTGGACAAATGTTGCTCTCAAAGGTCTCTCTATACATACTTCAACTCATTTTGCACATAAAGAGAAAATTGAGTCTCTACAAGTATCTATGAGCATTGTGAATAAGAATTTGAATGAATTTCAATTTTCTATTTCCACTCTTGAAGGTTTTGTCCCTGAAAGCACTAGAGCCACAAGATATTTGTCTGACCAACTAAAATGCCAGTATGATAATATTGAAAGGGTTTTCACTCAAGTATTAGATCATACCCATGAAAAAATTAAAGAGTTGACCTCCAAATTTGAAGGATTATCCATTTCTGCAAAATACAAATATATTTCCTCATCTATGCTTTTCCATCATCCTATCTATGTACAAACAAAAACTGTTGATAGATTTCCCCATTTATTTCTCAAAGAAACTCTTGAAAAACTAGAATCATCTTCTGAATCCCATATTTTTAAAGTTTATGAACCTCTGCCAACTCAATTTACCAGATATCACACCCTAACCTCAATGGAAAGGTATGCATGCATGACTTCTAAACATTCCAACCTAACTCCCACAAAGAATGGAATATCGATAATCTCAGTTCTGGCCAAGTTAGACAGATGATTGACCAGATTTTTACTGAATACAAACTCATGTGCATGAAAGGTAAAACTGAAATAGAACCGTGTAAAATATTTATCCAATGCTTTACTGACACTCTTCAGAGGTGGTGGGAAGTACAATTTTCTACTGCAATTTTAGAAAAAATGGTAGTACAATTTGTGAAAGATGATCAAGCAGATATTGTATTAAATGAAGACGGAAGTGCACAAAGCAACATGCTTGGTGCTCACACATCAATGATTCTTGAACATTGGTGTGGTTCTAAAAATGATATATCAGATAAACATTCCCAGATACTAATGAACTTGAAGTGCAAAAGGATGTCACGTTATCAAGATTTCCATAGATATTGGGTGCAACAGATATATGAGGTTAAAGACAGTAAAAAACTCTTATGGAAACAAGTATACCTTGCTGCACTACCATCCAAATTTTTTGATTATTTGAGAATTCAGGAGGCAGCCCAACATCCATATGAATCTTATATATGGGGTGAAATCTACTGCACTATGACCAAGGCTTTAGTTGGCCTATGTAAAAATTCAAAGATGAATATGTCAATCCAAAAATTATCGCAACTTCCTAATAGTAATTCCATATGCAATAAATATGGACTATCTCATAATGATCCTGTTGTAAAAAGAAAAGGAACAAAGAAAGCTATCAATAAGCATTCCAGATCAAGGGAACATTATTCTAGACAATCTCGGAAACACTCCAGCCAGCCTAAGCATCCTACGAGAAAGTCTGCTAAAGGATATTATAAAATTGTGCCCCTTACTCAATATTATAGTCCACAAGATATACTTCTTAAGGCACATAAACAAGAATCCTGGAATAAAATTATATGTTGGCTCTGTGGCCAACAAGATCATACATCAAATAGGTGCTCGGTTGGAGAAGGATAAAAAATAAACAAAGGGAAACACTCTTAGGAAAAAGAAAAACAAAATAAGACACTTGTAACTATCCAATGTTTTAAGTGTGGCTCCAAACTGCATAAAAGTTAACATTTTCCTAATATTCATATCAAAGAAGAAATTCACATGATTGGACAAGATTGTTGCAACTCAACTGAAACTTCCAATTTCAGTAATTCTGACTCTGAAGAATCAGATCAAGCTCGCATATTTCTTGCTGAAAATTGTATTTGTACATATTCTGATAATTGTTACTGTCCTGTGACTAATATAGAAAATGATTCAGAGTATATTTCTGAGGAGGATGTAGAAGCACAAGTATCAAGAAAACCACAACTGAAACTTAAGATTTGCATGGAACACCTCAATGATGATGAAGAAGTTAAAGTTCTTGCAGGAATAAAGACGTTACCTGAAGGAGAAATGAAAGAAAGGCTGATGGAAACATTCTTGCAGACCATGTTTAAGAACCAAGGATCAATATATGATTCTACTAGTAAGAGTTCTAGCTCTAAAGATCTTTTTATAGACGCTTATTTTGAAAATAATACTAACTCTTTCCAGAAGCATCATCAAAATGGTAAACATAGGACTCTTACCCTCCCAGAAATAAGCAAAGAAATAGAAAATTTGAAAAAATAAATAATAGAGCTCAAAGCCCAAGTCTCCAAGTTATAAAAGGGAAAAGTTCCTGAATAAGAGAGCACCCTCTCACTATCAGAGCTCTTTTCTAGAAAGAATCCTAACATAGAAGTATATGAGACCAGAACTGCAAATTATAAGGTTTTGAGAAATATGAACATCATGGCAGTACAACATCAACAATTTCATGTCATGCTCTAGATTAAAATCCAGAATGAGATCTTTCATCTCAAAACTTTATTAGATACTGGAGTAGACATTAATGTTTTGAATAAAAAACCTTTCCCTACTAAGTATTGGTCTAAAGTAGTATGAGAAGTTATTGGATTAGGGGCACAAGGGTATAATTTTTAGTATGAAGTTCCTAAGGCCACAATATGCTTTGATACAGATTGCATAAATGTAAAATTTGCAGTAGGAAACATTCTCATTCACTGCATTTTGGGAAATCCATTTTTGGCAGCCGTAGAACCACATGGTTTTGCAAGACTTGAAGATGGTAGATCAGGATATTCTATATTTGTACCAAATAGTGATGGCTATATTCATACCATCACACTCCCATTTGTCTCAACTCCTCGAATCTCCACTATGATTCAATCAATGCAGGAGTTACATAAATCACAAGAAAAACTAGTAGAATTGAAAGATTTAAAATCTTGCCTCTAGATTGAAGACCAACTCAAACAGCTCAAGGTGATGAAGAGAATTGCATAAATCAGAAAGAGTTTAGAAGAATAATGTTACGCTGAAGAGCCTGATGCTTTCTGGCATCGAAAGAAATACTTTTTTGATCTCCCATACAAATCAGAGTATTCCGATAAGCCATGTAAAAGTAGAGAAATCGCTATGAATGAAGCCTACCGACAACTCTGTCAAAAATAGATTCAAATTTGTTTGAACAGAAAATTGATCCACGAATATAATAGCCCCTGGAACTACTATGGATTCTATGTCAATAAACACTTTGAACAAATTAGAGGAATACCACGCTTGGTAATTAATTATAAACCATTCAATAGTGTCCTGCCAAATGACATCTACCCAATCACACACAAAGGCAATTTGATAACCTAAATTGCAGGTGCCAAGATATTCTCAAAATTTGATATGAAATCATGATTTTGGCAGGTATCTATCAAATAGGAGGATTGATTTAAAACTTCTTTCAGTATACCATCAAGACACTACGAATGGAATGTTATGCCTTTTGGCTTGAAACATGCTCCCTCAAAATTCCAAAAGGTGATGGACCAGGTTATTAAGCCATATTTTGATTGGCTTATTTTATATATAGATAACATATTCGTATTTTCTAAATATATAGATGAAAATTTTAAGCACTTGAACAAATTCAAACAAATTGTTAAAAATAGTGGATTGGTTGTGAGTCAGAACAAAATGGAAGTACTCCAAACAAAGATTAAGTTATTGTGTCATATCATTGAAAATAGACAGATCACCCTGCAACAACATGTTGTTTCATTTTATGATAAGTTTCCAGATGAAATAAAAGATAAAACTCAGTTGCAGAGATTTCTAGGTTGTATGAATTATGTCTACAACTTCTACAAAAAATTCGCCCAATGTAGAATAATTTTGAATCAGCGTTTGGAAAATAATCCCAGTCCTTAGACGAATGCTCATATAGCTGTAATCAAGAAAATAAAATAAATTTTCTGAGTCCTACCCATTTTATATGCATATGATGAAAATCTATTTAAAATTGTTGAATCTTATCCTAGTTAACTCGGTTGTGAAGGAGTTCTTCAACAAAATAAGGAAGGTGATGAGAAAATTATACAATGTGCTTCAAGAGTTTGGAATTCATCCGAGAAAAAATATTCTACAATTGAGAAAGAGGTCAAATAAGCCTAGAAATTCATTGACACATTTGATATCCATCTGATTAATAAAAGATTCCTTTTAATAATAGATTCCTCTGCCATGAAAAATATCTTGACAAAGGATATTTAAAAACCTAGAGAAGCAAAATTCGCAAGATGGTAGGCTTTCTTCTCCAATTTTGATTTTGATATTGAACGCATTAAGGGTATTCCTAATATCATTCTAGATTTTCTTAGCATAGAAAATATCCAAGGGCCAGTACACCTCATTCTTATTCTTACATAATGGGATGTCCAACACAACAAATAAATTTACAGAGAAATCCCAGACTCCACCCGATGGCAAGAATATACAAATAATTGTAAACCAACTTGGGAGCTATGAAACACACAAGTGTTAAATGTAAATATCCAACCACATGGAGATATTCAACATCCAGTTCCAGAAAGAAAAATATACCCAAATTCAAGCCAGTGGATTCCTGACATGGTATACAACCATTCCAACAAATTAGCAGATGTAGCACAAACGATACTAAACCTTCACTTCAAAGGATTAATCGAGGTTTGGAAAGAAGAAAGTAATCGGTTCCATATTTATCAAAAATATTTTGTGATAAATCGAGAAAGAGATCCATATTTTAGTCTAAAAATGTTATGCCCACATCTTGATCCTACCCTAGCCTTTCGTGGGACTACCTACGATTTTTCTGCATATAAAAACTTATGGTGGAATCTCCTTTGCAGAGATAGACCAAGATGTACATACTATACACTGATGATATTTGGGTCACTATTCCTCACTCAGCTTCATCATCAACCATAATGGTTAACTGAATGGTGTGGAATGTTTTATCTCAATAAATCTTCCATGGACCCACTCTTTTTTGAATCTTCTTGCCAGATGGAATGTGAGAAATGTGGTATCTGAAAAAATACCGAATTCTTCCATTTACCTTGTACAATTGTCTCGGATCTTAGTAAATACTCTGAAAATGAGATTATTTTAGATTTTATGACTAAACATCACCAATGGGTTGTCATGACTAAATTTAAACATCAAATTATTTTATGAAAACCCACGATCGTCCTTAGGATTTTTACAAAGGCCTGGGACAAAAATATATTTCCCAAGATAAGATTCTGTGTCTCCACTCTATTGGGATCTCCATAATTGTATTCATTTTCCGTTGCTCGTTTACCTTGCATGATAATGGTATCCACTTGTAATGTAATGTCTTGTCACCTCACTACGATTGTGACTGATTCCGTCAAATCCTGGTAATATCATCTCTATGTAAATTTTCCATAGTATGACCGGTTTCGTGAGATTCTGATAATATCTTCATTGCGTAAATTTTTCATAAATTTTTGAGACTCGGAGCACTTCTCTGACTTCTAGTGGAATTTTTTTCACATCTCAAAATTATGACAAATCTTTCTATAAAAAAGTATTGTCAACCATTCCTGTGGGAAAATATTCCCTCATTTCCTATAAATAAGAGGATTAGCTCTCATTTAAGCAATGAAGTTATAGAGAGAATTATAGCCTTTTGGTGGAGTCGAGAATTATATTCCTGCTCTGCATCTTTGAACATTTCTTCGACCTTCTTGCATCACGAAAAAAGTTCTTCTTAAGTGTTCATAAGTTTGAGAAGCCTGCACACCAAGGCTAGCAAACTTGTTGAGAACCTAAAGTGGCCAGAATTTTAGGGATTGAGTCATTTAGTTTTTAGAAAGTTCATAGGCAGAGTCTTCGAAAGGCCATAAATCCTCTGAGTTTCATATTTCCCCAAGGTGATATACTCAATAAAAGCCTCAGCAGTCAATCTCTGATATGAACTAGGTAGTTCTTCTCTGTAATTAGCAGATCTCTGTAAAATCTTCCAAAATATAAATAAAAGAAGTCTTTTATTGTGAGAATCCCCTTTTTGCGTACTTTTTTTAATTCTGAGTAGAGAGAAGTTTGTTTGAGGTTCGTCGAAGGTTCACCTAGAGTCGTGGGACACTGTTTGCTCATTAAGGCAGAAGGTCGCGAAAGAGTGTGTTTGGTGTCAGACTTGCCTAAAGGTTCGTGTACGAGTTCGTGTAAAAATTCATGTATTAATCTCAGAATTTGTTGATCAGCAAGCCTCATTCTCCATTGGAGGAAGCCCCTACAAAAATTTGGTATCAGAGCTAGTAACGTCTGGTTCCTTGGGTTAATTCTATAAACTATTTCTTTGTTCAAATGGAAGCTGGTTGAAGATCTATTTCTTTCTGAGAAGTATAAGATCAGGAAAAAAGTATCAATAATATAGAAATTGGAAATCTCTTTAATAAAGCTTCATCTTCTATAACAAATTCTGCTGAAATCGAAATTGGTGAAAACCAACCTACTTCATGCTGGAAACTCCCTATAATTATTCCATCCGATGTTTATTCTAACCTTTCCATGTTCCACCTGAAATCCATTACTCGAGTTTCTATAAAAGAATGTGTAAGCCAGGTCCAAGAAAATGCAAAATATATTCAAACAATCCCCTTGAAAAATCCAAAAGAACTACAAAAAGAAGCTAAGAAACACAACACTTCCTACGTTCACCTTGGTTGTATCCACGTAGTAATTTTAGCTTTAACTCATAAAGGGTTAAAAAAAAATTCTTGGATACCAATCACAATCTAACTCATAACAAATATACTGATTCTATCCTTGGAGGAATCGTTGCACCTTTTTCAGATGGACCTATCTAGTTTTATTTCTATCCTAACTTTTATGTCTATGTGTATGATGAACACATTAGAGACATACTACGTTACAAATAAAGACATTTGGCTTTGATATACAGAGAAAAAGAGAAAATCTACTATTCCCAGAAGAAGAGTAGAATAGGAAGTAACAGATTACAAGTATTCTCAACCCACTTCTTCTGAAGCATCCATCACATCGTCTTCCATTTGTAAAAATAGTCTCCATGTTGAACTATTTGAACTCGCTCAAGTTTTAAATTTTTCTGATTTAGAAGTTAAATGCCCTACTTGTGAGTGTCTAGTCAACCTGAAAAGTCTTGTACATTTAGCTATCCTTAAAAAATCATAATCCAAGAACTGGATAGGTGCCTTTTGTTCTGCTAAAAAAATCTTGTCCAAATTCTAAGTGCAACGATATCTCATTCCCTCATGATGAAGTGCTTGTAATCCTTGACCTCCCTTATCTAGAAAATGAAGACCCAAGGCTCACTAATATGTTTAGCAAAATGTGCTCTACTGATATGCCAATGTATGGCCTAGGTTATCTTGAGCAGATGGATTCACTCTTTTCTTCTTTCCATTTCCAAAATCCTATTCCAGATGACTACAAAACGCCATCCAAACCTGAAATGTACAAATTCTTTTATCTCATGACAGGATGTCCAAAATAAAAAATTCATGTTGCCTGGATGAAAAGAATGTTGAATTGGGATCTATTTTCACATCCAAATTCCAATGACTTCAATTTGACAACATGTATGGAAGAAAAACATAGTTTCTCATCCGCGTGGAAAGAATATATGGACTCTACATAAACTTGGATTTCTTTCGATGAATGGAAGAAAAAAAAAACAAGTACAGAAATACAAATGCTTTCTGGAGAAAGCTCCACCAAGAACCATTGGACAACCTCTGATGATTCAAAAATTGAATCTTCATAAGTTTTTCCACAATATAAAGGTATTGTGTTAGGAGAAAAGGAAAATATTTCCACAGCTTCTCCTTTGATTTTAAGAGATGACTCTTCCATAGGCACATATGGACGAATCCAAAAGGTCAGTGAGCAGTTAAACCGGAAAAATACTGATTTCAAAGGTCTCTTTGTACATACTTCAACTCATTTTGCACAAAAAGAGAAAATTGAGTCTCTACAAGTCTCTTTGAAAACTGTGAATAAGAATTTGAATGAACTTAAATTTTTTGTTTCCACTCTTGAAGGTTTTGTCCATGAAAGTAGTAGAGAAAAAAAATCTTTGTCTGACGAACTCAAATGCCAGTATGATGATATTGAAAGGGGATTCACTCAAGGTGAATGTAGGAATTTCAACTTTAACTCATAAAGGGTTAAACAATTTTGTCTTGGCTACCATTCACGATCTAACTCATAACAAATATACTGATTCTATCCTTGGAGGAACTGTTGCACCTTTTTCAAATGGACCTGTCTGGTTTGATTGCTATCCTAAATTTTCTATCTATGTGTATGATGAACACATTAGAGAGATACTACAGTTACAAATAAATACATATGGCTTTGATATGCAGAGAAAATGAAAAAATATTTCTATCCACACTAGAGGTTGTTTTTGTCATACTAACAACCTCCATCCAGCAGTCGTGCAGTCTCCTAGCCTAGAATCAAAATCAAGTGTTGTTATTATCACAGATACTCAGAATAAGAATATTGAGAATCAAACAATTAAATGGGAAGAACTAATATTTCCTGAGAGCTGTGTGGTAGAGATTCCTAGAACACCCAAAACCCAAAATATAACCTTTGCACAAATCAAATAATATTCTTCCTCTACAGTTGTGTCTTTTCCTCGCAGATCTACTATTTCTAGAAGAAGAATAGAACAAGCAGTAACAGATTACAAGGATTATCAACCTAATTCTTCTGAAGCATCCATCACATCGTCTTCCATTTGTACAAATAAATTTCTCCATGTTGAATTATTTGAACTCTCTCAAATTTTTTTTATTTATTTATTTAGAAGTTAAATGACCTGCTTGCCAGTGACTAATCAACCTGTAAAGTCTTGTACATTTGAATATCCATAAAAATCATAATCCAAGAACTGGAGAAGTACCTTCTGTTATGCTAAAAAACTCTTGCCCAAATCCAAAGTGCAACGATATCTCATTCCCTCATGATGAATTCCTTATAATTCACGACCTTATGTCTCTGGAAAATGAAGACCCAAGGCTCATTGAGATGTTTATCAAAATGGGCCCTACTGATATGCCAAGGTATGGCCTAGGTTATCTTAACCAGATGGATGCACTCATTCCTTCTTGTCGTTTCCATAATCCTATTCCAGATGATTGAAAAAAGCCATCCAAACCTGAAATGTACAAATTATTTTCTCTCATGACAGTATGTCCAAAATACAAAGTTCATGCTGCCAGGATGAAGACCATGGTTAATTGGGATCTATTTACACATCCAAATTCCAATGAATTCAATTTGAAAACATCTATGGAAGAAAAACATAGTTTTTCATCCGCATGGAAAGAATATATGGACTTTACAAAAACTTGTATTTATTTCTATGAATGGAATAAACAACAAAAAAGTACATAAATACAAATGATTTCAGGAGAAAGCTCCACCAAACACCAATGGACAACCTCTGATGGTTCAAAAATTGAATCTTCATCAAATTTTCCACCATATAAAGGTATTGTGTTAGGAGAAAAGGAAAATATTGCCAAAGATTCTGCTTTGGTTTTAAGAGATGACTCTGCCATAGGCACAGATGGCAGAATCCAAAAGGTCAGTGAGCAGTTAAAACAATCAAATGCTACTCTCAAAGGTCTCTCTGTATATAATTCAACTCATTTTTCACAGAAAGAGAAAATTGAGTCTCTACAAGTCTCTATGAACACTGTGAATAAGAACTTGAATGAATTTCAATTTTTTGTTTCCACTTTTTAAGGTTTTGTCCATGAAAGCACTAGAGCCACAACATATTTTTATGACCAACTCAAATTATTGTATGATGATATTGAAAGAGGATTTACTCAAGGATTAGATCATACCCACAAAAAAATTAAAGAGTTGACCTCCAAATTTGAAGGATTATCCATTTTTGCAAAAGACAAAGATATTTCATCATCTATGCTTTTCCATCATCTTATCTATGTACAAACAAAAACTGTTGATAGATTTCCCCATTTTTTTCCCGAACAAACAAGAATCATCTTCTGAATCCCATATTTTTATAGTTTATGAACCTCTGCCAACTCAATTTACCAGATAGCTCGCCCCTGACCTCAGTGGCAAAGGACGCTCGCGTGAATTCCAGACATTACAACCTTAATCCCACAAATAATGGAATGTCTATAATCTTAGTTCTAGCCAAGTTATAGAGATGATTGACCATATGTTTACTGAATACAAACTCATGTGCATGAAACGTAAAACTGAAATAGAGCCTGTAAAACATTGATCCAATGATTTATTGGAAATTTTTGCAGGAGTTTCCTCCGATAAAGAATGAAGCTTGTTGATCAAAAAATTTTGATAAATATACACGAACTTTTACACTGACCCGTACACGAACCTTCAGGAAATTTTGACACCAAACATGCTCTTCCATGGCCTTTTGCCTTAATAAGCAAATAGTGTCCCGTGACTCTAAGTGAACCTCCAGTGAACCTCAAATGAACTTCTCTATAATCATAATTAAAACAAGTACGCAGCAAGGGGATTCTCATAATAAAAGACTTATTTTATCTATATTTTGGAAGATTTTACACATATTTGTTGATTACAGAGAAGAAAAACCTAGTTCATATCAGAGATTGACTACTGATGCTTTTACTGAGTATATCACCTTGAGGCAAGATGAAACTCAGAGGCTTTCTGGCTTTTTGCAGACTCTGCCTCTGAACTTTCTGAAAACTAAATGATTCAATCCCTAAAAGTTTCACCACTTTAGGTTCTCACCAAGGTTTCTAGCCTTGGTGTGTAGGCTTCTTAGACTTATGAACACCTAAGAAGAACTTTCTTCGTGATGCAAGAAGGCCAATCCAATGTTCGCAGATGCAGAGTAGGAAGATAATTCTCTACTCCACCAAAAGCCTCTAATTCTCTCTAGAACTCTGGTTCCTAAATGAGATCTCATCCTCTTATTTATAGGAAATGAGGGAATATTTTCCCACGGGAATGGCCGACAATACTTTTTTTTTACAAAGATTCGTCATAATTTTGAGATGTGGAACAAATTACACTAGAAGTCGCAGAAGTGCTCCGAGTCTCAAAATTTTATGAAAAAATTACTCATTGAAGACATTATCGAAATCTCACAGAACCGATCATACTACGAAAAAGTTACACAATGAATATATTATTGGAATCTCACAGAACCGGTCACACTCATAGTCAAGTGACTAGAAATTACATTACATAGTGGATACCTTTATCGTGCAAGGTCCATGAGGAACAAAAAATGAATACAATTATGGAGATCCCAATAGAGTCGAGTCACAAAATCTTATCTTGGGTTGCGATATATATTTGTGTCCTAGGCCTTTGTAAAACTCCTATGGATGCTCATGCGTTTTCATAAAATAATTTTATGTTTAACTTTAGTCATGATAGCCCATTGGTGATGTTTAGTCATAAAATCTAGAAGGATCTCATTGTCAGAGTATTTACTGATATCCGAGACAACTTTACAAGGTAAATGGAAGAATTCGGTATTTTTGCAGATACCACATTTATCACATTCCATTTGGCGAGAAGATTCAAAAAAGAGTGGGTCCATGGCAGAGTTATTGAGACCAAACATTCGCCACAATTCAGTTAACCATTATGGTTTATGATGAAGCTGAGTGAGGAATAGTGACCCAAATTTCATCAGTGTATAGTATGCACATCCTAGTCTATCTTTTCAAAGGAGATTCCACCATAAGTTTTTATATGCAGAAAAATTGTAAGCAGTCCCAAGAAAGACTAGATTAGGGTCATGATGTGAACATAACATTTTCGTAGTAAAATATGGATCTCTTGCTCGATTTATCACAAAATATTTGTGATAAATATGGAACCAATTGCTTTCTTCTTGAAAAACCTGGATTAAGTATTTGAAGTGAAGGTTCAGTGTCGTTTGTGCATGATCTACTAATTTGTTGGAATGGTTGTATACCATGTTAGGAATCCATTGGCTTGACTTGGGATATATTTTTCTTTCTAGAACTAGATGCCGAAGATCTCCACGTGGTTGGAGATTTACATTTAACACTTGTGTGTTTCGTAGCTTCCAAGTTTGTTTCCAATTATTTGTATAATATTTCCATCGGGTGGAGTCTGGGATTTCTCTATAATTTATTTGTTGTGTTGGACATCCCATTCTGTAACAATAAGCATGAGGTGTATTGGCCCTTGGAGATTTTCTCTGCTAAGAAAATATGGAATGCTATTAGTGATAATTTTAATGTGTTCAATATCAAAATAAAAATTAGAGAACAGGGCCTACCGTCTTGCGAATTTTCCTTCTCTAGGTTTTTTAATATCCTTTTTTAGGATCTTTTTTCATGGAATAGGCATCTGTTCTTAAAAGGAATATTTTATTAATCAGATGGATATCAAATCTGTCAATGTAGTTTCAGGCTTCTTTGACCTCTTTCTCAATTGTAGAATAATTTTTCTCGGCTGTATTCCAAACTCCTGAAGCAAATTTTATAATTTTCTCATCACCTTCCTTATTTTTCTTAAGAACTCCTCCCCAACCGAGTTCACTAGCATCAGATTCAACAATTTGGAATAGATTTTCATCAGATACATATAAAATGGGTAGGAATCAGACCTTTTCTTTTATTTTCTTGATTGTAGTTGTATGGGCATTCGTCCAAGGAATGGGATTCTTTTTCAAATGCTGATTCAAAATTATTCTATATTGGGCGAAATTTTTGTAGAAGTTGCAGAAATAATTCATATAGCCTAGAAATATCTACAACTAAGTTTCATCTTTTATTTCATCAGGAAATATATCAACAAATTCAACAGCATGTTGTTGCAGGGTGATCTGTCCATTTTCAATGATATGACCCAAGAACTTAATATTTTTTTGGAAAACTTCCATTTTCTTCTGACTCACAACCAATCCACTATTTTTAACAATTTGTTTGAATCTGTTCAAGTGCTTAAAATGTTCATCTACAGATTTAGAAAATACCAATATGTCATATATATATACAATAAGCCAATCAAAATATGGCTTAAAAACTTGGTCCATCACCTTTTGGAATTTTGAGGGAGCATTTCTCAAGCCAAAAGGCATAACATTCCATTCATAGTGTCCTGATGGTATACTGAAAGCAGTTTTAAATTGATCCTCTTCTTTGATAGATACCTCCTAAAATCCTGATTTCATATCAAATTTTGAGAATATCTTTGCACCGGCAATTCAGGTTATCAAATTTCCTTTGTGTGGGATTGGGTAGGTTTCATCTGCCATGACACTATTGATTGGTTTATATTTAATTACCAAACATGGTATTCCTCTAATTTATTTAGAGTGTTTATTGCTATATAATCCATAGCAGTTCTAGGGGCTATTAGATTCACTGATCAATTTTATGTTCAACAAAATTTGAATCTCTTTTTGACAGATTTCTTAGTAGGCTTCATTCATAGGGATTGCTCTGATTTTACATGGCTTACCGGAATACTCTGGTTTGTATGGGAGATCAACAAAGTATTGCTTTCGATTCCAGAAAGCATTAGGCTCTTCAATGTAACATTATTCTTCTAAAATTTTTCTGATTTCTGCAATTCTCTTCATCACATTGGGATATTTGAGTTGGTCTTCAATCTAGAGGAAAGCTTTTAAATCTTTCAATTCTACTAGTTTTTCTTGTGATTTATGTAACGCATGCATTTCTTGAATCATAGTGGAGATTCGAGGAGTTGAGACAAATGGGAGTGTGATTGTATGCAGATAACCATTACTGTTTGGTACAAAGATAAAATATCTTGATCTACCATCTTCAAGTCTTGCAAACCATGTGGTTCTACGGTAGCCAAAAATGGATTTCCCAAAATGAATTCAATGGGAATGTTTCCTAGTGCAAATTTTACATTTATGCAATATGTATCAAAAAATATTGTGTCCTTAGGAACTTCATACTGAAAATTATACCCTTGTTCCCCTAATCCAATAACTCCTCACACATCTTTAGACCAATACTTAGTAGGGACATATTTTTTATTCAAAACATTGATGTCTGCTCCAACATCTAATAAAGTTTTGATATGAAAGATTTCATTCTGGATTTTAATATGGTGCATGACATGAAATTGCTGATGTTGTACTGCCATGATCTTCACATTGCTCAAACCCTTATAATTTGCAGGTCTGGTCTCATATATTTCTATGTTAGGATTCATTCTAGAAAAAAGCTCTGATTGTGAGAGAGCACATAGGAAAACACATTTGGAAGGCTAGGAGGTCATTTGTTCTGGGTGTTGCTATCATGATCATGACATATAGCTGGAGTCATCACCCATCATAGGGAAATTAGATTAATATTTGAAATGTTAAATATATTTTTATAATTTTAGAAAGGAAGAATGAATATATTTATTTTTATGTTTGCTGTGTGTGTAGGTTTTTTAATTCTAATTTTAAAAGAATAATTTTAATAATTTTAATTGGATATTGGCTTCAATACACTAATGTGTAGACATACATACATACATACATACATACATACATACATAGGTAGGTTTTTTAATTCTAATTTTAAGAGAATAATTTTAATAATTTTAATTGGATATTGGCTTCAATACACTAATGTGTAGACATATATACATACATACATACATACATATATACATACATACATATATATATATATATATATATATATATATATATATATATATATATATATATATATATATATATATATATTAAAGAACATGTAGATATGGATTTTTGGTCTAGATATGATATAAAGAAGCCTAAATTGATGGCCAATGAGTCCAAGCGATAAATTTTATTTCAAGGATTTTCATTTAATAATAGAGTAAGTCTTTGATTTACAATTGATATTACTTTAAATCGGCTAGATTATAGATAATTTTTAATGCTAATTGTCATTGGTAGGGTTTATATATTTTTTTTCCATGGTGATATACAATTATGGATTGGTTTAGAGTAAAATGGGGTGGATATTTTTCAGTAAATTTCTACGGAAAGGGTTTTTTTGTAGCTTTGCTTTATAATGAAGCTAAGATGCAGAGGACCTTAAAATGATGTCCATGGTTCTAAGGAAGAGAAGGATCCATCATTTATCCTTGGAATCTATATTTCAATTTGAGAACAAAATCACTCTCTTTGATTCCTACATGGGTGAGGCTTGCATGCTCACCTATGAACTTTTGGGAAAAGGAAATCCTTATTAAAATAAAGAGTCCCTAGCTATATTAATCAACTATGATGGTAGAAAAGTGGAGGATATTCTATTATCATTCATAATATAACTTGTAGCTAGATGTAGGTAAATGGATTTTAGAGAAGATCATGGTAGAATGGAAAGGAACTCAATGGATTTAGGAACTAAACTAAGAGTGTTGTTTGTTTCTAAATTTTTCGACATACAAGCCATTTAATGGAAATTTATGTAAGGATAAATTTTTTTTGACTATACCCTAAGTAAAGTGGGGTAAATATAGAAGTAAGAGGCCATTTAAGGTTGTCCTAGTGCTTTCCAAATAGTAAAAAGTAAAAGGAGGACCTTGAATGACCTCTTGCTTCCTGGAAATGGGGAAAATGGGGAGTATATGATTCAATATCCTCAAATCATGTAATAGCAATAGCAAGCATTTTAAGAAGTCAAAAACATATATAGAAGAAGTAAATTCTAGGTTGTCAATTGAGACTAGAAAGTAATTGTGTGTTACCATTAATCTTACGAGGTTGAAAAAATTTCCAATAGAAGTAGATTATATGTTATCAATTGAGATCCCAAATGATCTGGAAAATTTGAAAGAAATTGTACATGCCACTCCCCTGGGGGAAACATCCAAGAGGGAAAACAAAGATGAAAAATCATATATAACTTAAGGGAAATATGGACAAGGAAATTCTAGAGTAATGCATCAAGTACTCTAATGTCAATAAAAGATCCATCCAACTACTAAAGAATTAAGTAAGGGGGAAACTAATGATACCGAGGAAACTATTTTAAAATTTTAGGAATGATTTGTTTTTATTTTTTACTCAGTTAACTTTGAAAGGTAAAGAAAGTTTGTAAGGGAAAGGAATCATATCCTCTGGAATCTGCCCATTACAACTAAGGGAGGTATTGGGATCAGGAACAGATTAATGAAGAAATAAATGTATATATAACTAAATAGAAACTAAAATAGACACACACAAGTAAATACACAATGATTTACATTGTAAAACATTGACAGGGTGTCAAGGAAACCTCCACGAAGCAAGGGATTGGAAACTTCTATTAATCAAGAATGATTCTCCATCGTTACAAGCCTCTTGGGCTAATATGAGCTACTTCATTACATAGTTACATAACTTCTTCTACAAACTGACAAACTGTTAATAACAATATTTCCCATAATTACATTTAATTACTTTTGTTGTCACATTTCAACAAAATCCACCTTCACAACAATTTTCTAATCCCTTGCCCATGCTGATTCATCATGTGTTCTGCAGGCTAGGAGAATCCAGACACCATCTCAACTTCTCTATTGTAATTGGATTTGTGAATATATCTGTGTGATTTTCCTATGTACAAAGCTTCTTGAGAGCTACTTTGCCTCCATCGATCACATGTCTCACAAAGTGATACCTTACATAAATGTGCTTGGTCTTGCTGCACGATAGGTTGGATTTGTAGTCAAATGATTAGCACTTTGTTTGTCACAGAACACACTCACTTTCTGCTATGTCCTTCCATTCTCATCAAGAAGACCTTTTAACCAGGTTGCCTCTTTACAAGCATCTGAAGCAGTTATATACTTTGCTTCAGTAGTGGACAAATCAACTATCTCTTGAAGCTTTGACATCCAACTGATTGCTCCACCTACAAGAGTAAAAACATAACCTGTAGTAGACCTCCTTTTGTTCAAATAACCTGCATAATTAGCATCCACAAATCCATAGACTGGTCATTCACATCCATCAAAGATGATGCAATGGTCAATTGTGCCTCTCAAATACCGAAGCACCCATTTTACTGCTTGCCAATGTTCTTGCCCTAGATTTTCCATGAACCTGCTGACAACTCCAACTGCATGTGAAATGTCAGGTCTTGTACATACCATAGCATACATTAAGTTTCCTACCACATTTTCATATGGTACATGAGACATATACTTGTTTTCTTCATTTGTTCTAGGACTCAAAACCAAAGAAAGCTTAAAATGGGAAACTAATGGAACGTTCATAGGTTTCACATTGTTCATCCCTAACTTTTCAAGTATTTTTTCCACATAATTCTCTTGTGATAACCAAAGCTTAACATTCTTCCTGTCTTTATGTATCTCCATGCCCAAGATATGTTTTTTGTTCCAAGATCCTTCATATCAAAAGTCCTAGATAGCTCGGCCTTTAACCTGTTGATTTCTTCCATGCTTTTTCTTGCAATAAGCATATCTTCAACATAAAACACCAAGAATAATAATCAATAATCCATTGAAACTTTTGAAGTATAGACAATGATCATACTCACTTCTGATAAAATTATAGCTCACCATGAAGGAGTCAAGATTCTTGTACCATTGTTGTGCGACTGCCTCAGGCCATATAATGATTTCCTGAGCTTGAAAACTAATATTTTGTTATGATCTTGTACAAAACCTTATGGTTGTTCCATATATATATATATATATATATATATATATATATATATATATATATATATATATATATATATATATATATATATATTCATCAAAATAACCATGAATAAAAATGGTTTTAACATCTAACTGTTCTAACTCAAGGCCAAGTAATGCAGATAGTGCTAACATAGTATGAATAGAAACAAGTTTTGCGACTGGTGAAAAAAACTCATGAAAATAAACACCTTCAACCTGAGAATACCCTTTTGCACCCAACCTCGCCTTATACCTTTTGATACTTCCATCAAATTTATGTTTCAATTTGAAGACCCATTTGCATCCAGAAACACTTCTCCCATTAGAAAGTTTTACAAGATCCTAGGTATTTGTCTTGGCTAAGGAACTCATTTCTTCTTCCAAAACCTTTTTCCATTTTTCATTGTCGACATCATCCACTACTTCCTGATAACAAGAAGGTTCTCCATATTCAGTAATCAACGCAAAAGATGAAGTAGAATCTTCATACCTCTTGGGCGTTCTTCTTTCCCTTGTAGACCTTATTAGAGAGATTGGTTACTGAATTGGTTCTGGAACTTCTACAGTTTCCTTTAGTTCTTCACCTTTTCCTTTAGAAGTCTCTCCTTCCTTTCAAATTTCTTGAAAAATTTTAGCCTCCAACTGAATTTTTTGATTTGGTGATACTTGTTCCTATTCAACTTTTCCAACATCTGATTTTAGAAGAGAAAATTCATCAAATGTTACATATCTACTAATGAATATCTTCCATGAAGAAGAGTCCCATAACATGTATCCTTCCACTGCATAACATTTCGATTTTGGTTCTAACATTGAGCGTTGATTCCTAGGAATAAGAGAATAAGCATCACGACCAAAAATACTTAAATGTGAATAATCAAAAGACTAACCCGGCCAAACTTCTTCAGGAATTTTACAATTTATGGCAACAAAAGGTGATCTGTTAACTAAATAAAAAACAGTAGCTATTGCTTTTGCCCATATATCCTTTAGTAGATTAGCATTGCTGATTATGCTTCTGGCTCTTTCCATAAGAGTCTGATTCATACGTTCAGCAACACCATTTTTCTCAGGAGTATAAACAACAATTTTATGTCTAATAATCCCTTCATACCTACATTATTGTTCAAATTCTAAAGAAGTAAATTCACTGCCATTATTAGTTCTTAAACATTTAATTGATTTTCCTGTTTTATTTTCCACCATGGCTTTAAATTATTTAAAAACATTAAATACATCAGCTTTCTTTTTCAACATATAGGCCCAAAATTTTTCGTATAAATCATCGATAAATGTTAAGAAATATAATGCACCTCCATAAGACACAATATGAGATGGTCACCAAAGATCATAATGAATATAGTACAAAATTTATTTACTATTATGACTTCCAGTTTTAAATCTCTATTTACATTTTTTTCCATACACAAAATGTTTACAAGAATGAAACTTCAAGGATTTCAAATCAGGAAGCAACTTGTGGTTCATTAGTACCTGAAGACCTTTCTCGCTCACGTGACCCAGTCGTTGATTCCATAGGCGAGAACCTTATCCTGATTTTTTTTATACAATCACCGCTCACTGACTTGAGTACTTCCTTTGAGTCTATAAATATTTCTAACCTTTTCTTCATTCATAACAACTAGGGCACCTTTTAAGACTTTCAACACTCCATTCTAACCTGTAAAATTATAACAATCTGATTCAAAAAATCGCAAAGAAATCAAAATTTTCCTCAATTCAGGTACATGTCTAACCTCAGTTAATGTTCTAACTATATCATCATACATCTTAATCTTCACATTTCCCATCCCAACACTCTGACAATAAACATTATTTCCCATAAACACTGAACTACCATTCACAGCTTCATATAAAGTAAACCAATTTATGTGTGGACTGATGTGATGAGAAGCACGAGAGTCTAACAACCAACTTTCAAAATTTTGAGATACATAACAAATAGGTAAAGCTTCATCTATTATGCCTACTTTAGAAAATAAAACTTCATCAACCACTCCCTAATCAACTTGATTTTCTTCCATCTTCTGGTTTTTAGACTCCTTTAGTTTCCAACAGTATTTCTTGAGGTGCTGTTGGCTTGAGGGGTCCTGACCCAGGTTCAGAGTTATGGATAAACCAACAAACCCTCCAACTATTGGCCCTTTCGGCAGTGATCTACTTGTGCAGACCAAAGCCTCACCCGAAGCAATATGGTGGGGGGGGGGGGGGTTGTTCGAGCAGAAGGTGCACCTCGAGGGAGAAATTGATGAGTGGTTCTCGGTAAAACCCACAGCAAAATTATGCGGATGTTTGCATGAAGACTGCGCAACCCTTAATAGAATACCACATAATTTATATCTCTTTGGCACAGACTAATAGAACAGAAGCCGAACCAAATCACAGCACGTTAAAGACTTAAACGGATCTGTTATGTATCAAAATTTACTCAGAAGGTATCCAAAGATCTATTGCAATAGCTTAGGACGGAGAGATAGTATCACAGAAATAGGGTTTGCTGCAGCGCATACAACAAATCAGACCCAGATCTCGCTCTTACTTAACAAAAGTCAATATTCATGCATAAACATGTTAATTAGCTCTGTCCATTCATCAGTAAGAAAAAAAATAGTGTTATCTCATCAAATCATAACGATAAATAACAAAGATGCATCACACAAGAATTTCGCCAAAACAGTTCCTTATATTACCTCCAAATATATCATTTAGTACATCAATCTTTCTTACACAACAACCCTTACTAAACCCTTACAAAACCCTTCTGCACACAAAACCAGCGTATTCTGCACATAGCCAGGACTAGGTCTCAGCGCACACAGCCAACAGGAGCCTTTTACCCAACCCTAAGCCAATGAGACTCTTACAGACTATTTGCGATAAAAACATCAACTGTCTTCCACATTCATTAAATACTTATCTTAGACATCTTCTATCTATTTATATGGTCTCAAAAATTAGGGGAATTTTGAGATCTAAAATGGGCCTCCTAAGGAAAATGTACAATTAAAATTCACTTTATGAGAACCAATCACATATTATCGGATGAAATCATCCCTAATGGTTGATGTGGCATTGTCTGAGTTAAAGGTACTTACTTGTCACATTCTCAATGGTGGATAAAAGCTCATGGTTAATCATGGTAGTGCTCTAAGTACATTTAAAGTCATAAAGTAAAGTACTCATAATAAATGTCATTTCACACTTTTTGAATAAAATATTATTATTGTCATTTCATAATTTTTGAAAGAAACAATGCATATCCTTACACAATCTTCATGTATTTTCACACTTTTCAATAAATATTATATTTGTATATTTTCATATATTTATTTTAAAATTATATATTCATATCATTTTATTTAATATTACAATTACAAATTAGTTATAAGTAAATATCTATACATATATATTATTCATATGAAATCAAATTAAATAAAAATGTAACCTTGTAATTTTAGGATAAGTCAAATCTATAAATAATATTATTATAATATTGTTGTGAAACCAGCTCCAAAAAGAGAAGAAAAGAGATATCAACGCCTTAGAAATAAGCCACTTCGAGGGGGCAACCTCCAATACATTACATGAATTAACAATTCTTGGATGATTCAAATTACAAAACCTCCTTTCTATATATAGGAGTCCATGGGGCCACAATGTAATCCTAGTGGGGCCACAATGTAATCCTATCCAACCTAACAATAATAATTTAAGGGCACAATAATAACAATATGGGGGTTACAAGGGTACAATAATAACAATAAGGGGGTTACACTAACAACAATAAGGGACTATACTAGTAATATGGGGACCTAACATGCCCCTCTCCTTCAAAAAAGTGTTGTCCTCAACGCTTGAGTAGCTCTGGGTGCTTCTGTATAAAATTCTCATCCTCCCATGTAGAATCTTCAGTGGGTAAGTTCTTCAACTTGATGAGATACTCTGAAATTGATCGATTCCGTAGTTGTCGAGTTCTTGTTTCCATGACCGCTTCTGGTTCCAATATGATTTTTCCTTCCTCATCAGGTTCTGGCAATATTGTTTGAACTGGAAGATTTTCACCTATAACCTTCTTTAAGCATGAAACATGGAAAACTGGATGCACTCGCGAAGAAGCAGGAAGCTCCAATTTGTATGCCATAGTACCAATCTTTTGCAACACCTTGTAAGGACCATAGTACTTTGGCGATAACTTATTATCCTTCTTAGCTTGCTTGAGGGACATTTGTTTATATGGTTGTAGCCGTAAAAATACCCAATCTCCTACATCAAAACTTCTCTCGCTGCGATGTTGATCTGCTGTTGTTTCATTCGATTTTGTGCCAAATTCAGGTTATCCTTTAAGAGTTGGAGAACTTCTTGCTGATGCTCGATGTGATCTTCCACTGCTTGAACCTTCGAATTTTCCCTTAAAGATGATGTGATGGATGGTGGATGATATCCATAAAGTGCCATAAATGGGGTCATTTTGCTGCAGTATGGAAGGAAGTGTTATACCACCATTCAGCGAGAGGTAACCACTTGACCCATTGTGTTTGTTTATTAGATACAAAACAACGAAGATATCCTTCCAAACATTTATTTACTATCTCAGTTTGACCAACGGATTGAGGATGATAAGATGAGCTATGAGCTAATTGAGTACCCAAACAAGAAAATAACTCCGTCCAAAAATTTCCAGTAAAAATGGGATCTCTGTCGCTCACAATAACCCTTAGGTTTCCATGTAGCTTTTGAATTGTGTCCATAAATGTAGTAGCAACTGTACTTGATTTAAATGGATGAGATAATGCACAAAAGTGTGCATACTTGGTAAGTCTATCAACTACCACCATGATGACACTCTTTCCTTCGGACTTAGGTAAACCTGTGATAAAATCCATCGAAATCTCCTCCTAACGTTGACTTGGAATGGATAAAGGTTGTAGAAGACCCGGGGTCTTAATTGTCTAAAATTTATTCTATTGGCAAACCAAACATTCCGCCACAAACTTACTAATATCAGATTTAAGGCCATCCAAAAAAATTTCTTTCTTCACCCTGTGGTAAGTTTTTAAAAATCCTGAGTGTCCTCTTAAAGGAGAAGTGTGCAATTCCAAAAGAATATTTTGTTTTAGTTGGGAATTCTTACAAAGATATAAGCGATATTTGTACCATAAGGAATCATTTTTCCAACTAAATGTATCAGATGTACTAGGATCTTGCTACAACTTTTGAATGAGTGTCCACACATCTTTTTCCTTCTTCCATTCATCTCTTGCTTCAGTTATCCAATCTGGTTGGATAATAGAAATGGCACAAAGCAATGCTTCCACCTCTTCATTCTTTCTTGAGAGTGCATCTGCAACAACATTAAGCTTTCCTTTTTTGTAGATTATTTCAAAGTCATGACCCAACATCTTTGTGACCCATTTTTGCTGCTCTTCTGAAGATAGTCTTTGTTCCAAAAAGTGTTTAAGACTATCATGATCAGTTTTTACCTTGAAGTGTCTTCCCATTAGGTAAGTTCTCCATTTCTTTAGTGCATGAAGTATTGCTAACATTTCCTTCTCATAAATAGGTTTCTGTAAATAATTTCCTTTGATTGGACAACTTTCAAAAGCAATGGGTCTTCCTTATTGCATTAAAATAGCACCAATTCCATTTCCTAAGGCATCACATTCTACAATAAAGGTTTTTGTGAAGTCTGGCGTAGCTAAGACTGGTGCTAGGCACACTGCCTCTTTAAGATGTTCAAAGGCCTTAGTTTCTTCAGGAGTCAATGAAAATGCATCTTTCTTCAATAATGTTGTTAGAGGTGCTGATGTTCTCCCATAATTCTTAACAAAATTTTGATAATACCCTGTTAACCCGAGAAATCCTCACAACTTCTTTATGGTTGTGGGTACTTTCAATTCCTTAATGACTTTAATTTTGTTATTGTCTACCTTAACACCCTTGTGAGATACAATATGACCCAGATATTCCACCTCTTGTACTCCAAAGAAAAATTTGGATGTTTTTTCATATAATTGTTTCTCCTGCAATAGTTTGAGCACCCTGTCAACATGTTGAACATGATCCTTCCAAGACCTGCTGTAGATTAGTATATCATCAAAAAATGCTAGCACAAATTTTCTAAGGAAGGGTTTGAAAATGGAATTCATCAACCCTTGAAATGTAGAAGGTGCATTGGTAAGGCCAAAAGGCATGACCAAAAATTCATAATGACCCTCATGAGTTCGAAATGTTGTTTTCAGAATATCTTCAGTCTTCATTCTAATTTGATGATACCCTGAACGAAGATCTAATTTGGTAAAATAAATTGCTTCATGTAATTCATCCAATAATTCATCAATCATAGGAATGGGAAATTTAACTTTAATGGTGAGCTTATTGAGCTCCCTATAATCCAGACACATGCACCATGATCCATCCTTCTTGTGTACCAATACTACAGGAGTAGAGAAAGAAATTTGACTAGGTTGAATTATACCCACCTCTAACATTTCTGCAATCATATGTTCAATTTCTCTTTTTTGGACATAAGGATATTATAAGGCTTGATGTTTGGAGGAACACTTCCTGGAATCAAATGAATAGCATGATCATGATCATGAATAGGTGGGAGTCCTTTCGGAGTTTCAAAAACCTTGGAATGATTGTCCAAGACTTTTTGGAGATCTACAGAAATAGATGATTTTGATGTTGGAACTTCTAGTGAGAATAATTGTGCAATTATGCCTCATTGTTCTTTATTTAGAAGCTTTTTCATGACATTAGAGCTTATTATCCTTCTCGGCTTCCCTGCAATACCCCGTAATTCGACTTCCTTTCCTTCTGAAAAAAAAATTTCAAGAAAAGTTCTTGAAAATTAAAAGCTACTGTCCCCAAAGATTGTAACCATTATACTCCTAGTACAACGTCAACACCTCCCATATGAATGGAAAGCATTGGACTATTCAATACATACTCCCACATGGTTAGCTTGATATTATGGCATTTTCCAGAGAAATTTATAGTTACTCCATTTGCAACCATCACTTGAAATTCTGGTGCTGGGTATAGGAAACAATTCAATTCCTTGGCTACCTTACAATGAATAAAATTATGGGTGCTACCTGAATCAATCAACACTATTACCTTTTTCTTCTTGATATGTCCTTCTATCTTGAGAGTTTGAGGAGTGGTAATTCCTGCCAATGCATTACACGATATGGTCGGACTCATTTCTTCCTCTTCTTAGGTTGGTTCCTGGTATATATCCTCTTCTTGTTCATTTTCTTCTTCCTCTTCACAATCCATGTAAAATAATTTCTTCTCAGCAAACTTATGACCTTTAGTGTATTTGCTATCACAACTATAGCAAAGCCCTTTTGTTATTTTTTCTTCCAATTGTTGTGGTGTCAACCTTGTAGGTTGTGGAAATCTAGGAGTAGCAACACTTCCCTCTCTATAGAAGTGAGTGGTAGGCTTCCTTGTTGCCATAATTTTACATTCATTTTTTCTTGCCAACCTAAATACCTTCTCCAATGAATCAGGTTCCAAAACACGAACTTCATGTTGGATGTTATCCTTTAAAGTACTTATGAAGAGATCAATCCTGTGTTCCTCTGGAATATTAGTTACCCTTATATTAACAGAATTTGTTTCGTCCTCCATTGTGATCCCACAACCTCTGACCTTTTGTTTGAGATTTATCAATTGGCTAAAGAAGGTGTTGATCTTTGTATCCTCATAATGTGATATCATTTCCTCCGTAAAAATTGACCAAGTGACAATTTTTTTACGGGAGAAAAGCCATCGATACCATACAAATTTATTTTGTTCTAAATTTAAAGTTGTAATGCGCACCTTTTGTGTGTTTTGCACATTATGGAGATCGAAATATTGCTCCATCTGTAATATCCATGTTACAGGATCCTTTCCATCAAGCTTCCTCATATCCATTTTTGGAATACGGTGGTTCTTGCCACCAACATTAGATTTTATGAAGTCACTATTAACATTTATTTCGTTCTCATCATGATTTTCCTCTACTATCTTTTCACCATCAGGAAAAATTTCTTTTATCAACTTTGTCAAACCTTCCATGTCTGCTTTTAGATCATTCTTCATGTTTTCCATTTTCTCATCGATCTTAGCTTCCATGTCATCCATCTTAGATTCCATGCCAGCTTCCATGCCATCTATCTTAGATTCCATGCCATTCTTCAAACCATCCATCTTAGATTCCATGACTTTCTTCAAACCATCCATCTTATTTTCCACACCTTTTTCAAAACCATGTCATTTTTTATTGTTCTTTCTGAAAGCGAAATTTTTTGCACTTGCTGTTGTAATTTTGATATGTCATGTTGCCATTCTTCGTCTTCATGACTCATAGTAGAGCTTTCTAAAGGCTTAATGGGTGTTGAATTATTTTTAGGGGCCATTTTAGAATCCAATACTGATATCTATCTTACAGTATTCCCTTGGAATCAATTCAACTTGATTCTTCAAACAAGACTTATGCAATTCGGAAAAAAAATTACACACCTTTTACTTGCTTTTGAGTAGATCGATATTGAAATTCAATTATCTCTATAATTGAATATCCTCAATATCTGAAATTTAGTCCTGTAATAGACCTATGAAGCTTCTTTCAAATGCCACAGGTCTGACCTGATTTGGATTCTTCAAGGCAAAGTTACGTCCAATTTCCCACAATGACCCAATTTTGGACTGGTTCAGTAGAGCGAACTTGTATGACTTTCCACGTGTCACTATTTCCTCCTTTGGCTCTAAAATTGATAGACCAAAAACTACATTCCGTGTACTTGCGGCCACTTTTTACAGCATTCCAATCCGATGCTCAGAGAGAGAGCTATGAATATTTTCCCACGATCACCTCTTTGAGATTAAATTCAAAAGCCTCGAAAAGCCCTAACTTCCACAGATCATATCTCAGAAAATATTGTGAACAAATATCTAAAATTTTGCGATGATGTTCCTCAAGATTGCAGCTTCCCACTCTAAAAATTTCAACTTCTGAACCTTCTTAGAAAAAAATCTATTACGAAAATACCACGATGTCCTGTTTAGGTTAAATTTAGGAGCCTGCAAAATGACCTAACTTGCACAGATCATATCTACGAAAATGTTGCGAACCAATCTCTGAAATTGTGCGACGATGTTCCTCAAGATTTTTTCTTTGCACTAAAAAAATTTCAGATTCTGAACCTTCGTAGAAAAAAAATTATAGTGAAAATTCCACGATGACCTGTTTGGAGCAGCAAAACCCTAGAATCTCAAAGCTCTGATACCAAATGTTGTGAAACCAGCTCCAAAAAGAGAAGAAAAGAGATATCAACGCCTTAGAAATAAGCCACTTCGAGGGGGAAACCTCCAATACATTACATGAACGAACAATTCTTGGATGATACAAATTACAAAACCTCCTTTCTATATATTGGAGTCCATGGGGCCATAATGTAATCCTAGTGGGGCCACAATGTAATCCTAGCCGACCTAACAATAATAATTTAAGGGCACAATAATAACAATATGGGGGTTACAAGGGTACAATAATAACAATAAGGGGGTTACACTAACAACAATAAGGGACTATACTAGTAATATAGGCACTTAACAAATATTAATAGCAATGAAAAAATTATAAAATTAAAGAAAAAAATCAAATTACATTTATTATATTATTTTATATTATTTTTATATAGTATATTAATTACATGTTATTATACAGTTTAAATAATATAAATTTTAATTAATAGCATATTATATAATTAAGAATTTATGAATTTATATTTATATTTTATTTTAAGTTATTTAAGTACAAAGGACAAATGCATTAGTTGTTCAATGATAATGTTTTTTTCTTGAAAAGCTCATTCTTACTTATAGTCACATCAATACAATTTTTTTGTTAATTTGATTTTGGTGCAACTTTTGAATTGAATTTAACTATGGTTATATGGATTGTGGTGCAAAAAGTGAATTGCAAATTCATAAATATTATTTTATTGGTTTAACTATTATTTTATTATTTCCTTAGGAAGCTCATTTTAGACCTCAAAATTCCCCTAATGCCATGGTTTGAGACCCATAGTTTACATTTAAGTTCATTTACACAAAAATAGGGGACTTTGACCACCCCAAAGCCCTTTGACTCCCTTTGTGTAGCGTGCACATACACTATTACCCAAAATGGAGCTTTGAAACTTGTGCCTCAGGGGACCCTTCTCCAATAGGATCCCAACACAAACATGTCACTTATGTCGTGTCACTGAGGTGAGGGCATAGAGATGTCCCTGTACGGCTTCAGGTGACTTCCATTAACATAACCAGGGAGGAATAGACCATTCAAGGTGGCCAGGCATACAACACCGACATCAGTGATTTCCTTCAGAACATAAGGGCCAAGCCAGTGAATTCGCAACTTTCCGGAGTGGTGTGCGAAATTTATATCATATAATAATACCAAATCCCCAACCTAGAATGCCTTTTGTACTTGCTGGTGATAATCGGAAATAAACCAATATTATTCTAGAGAAACAAGATGTGCCAACCATTTTGCTAGAGCATCTTCTTCTGCCATATATTTAAATGCGGCAATGCGTAGACTAGGGACGATGGATTCCATTGGAAACACAGCCTCTTGCCCATACACCAGTATGAAAGGTGTCTGTCTCGTCAACTTCTTGCAGATCATCCTGTGTGCCCTAAGAACCACAGGTACCTGTTAATCCAAATAATTAATGTTAGCATTACATTCCTTAGTGAGTGTTGTCTACAATATTTTTTTGAATGCTTCAACCACGCCATTTTCTTGTGAGTGGTATGGGGTACTCTTCTGATGGCGCATCTTGAATTCTTTTGTGAGTGCGTCGATGGTTTCATTGACAAAATGAGTGCCCTGGTCGCTGATCAAAATCTTGGGGCAACCAAACTGTGTCACTATGTTTTCAAAGATGAATTGTGACGCGGTCTCAGAAGTGCAATTTCTTACAGGATTGGCTTTAGTCCATATGGTGACATAATCCGTTGTTGTGATGATGTAGTGCGTAACACTGCACTTTCCAGGGGGATTTATAGGGCTGAAAAAATCCATAGAATTTTTTTCAAAAGCTTACATGGCCATGTGGGGGTGTAGGGGCATTTCATCTCAGTGTGAGTGCTTTCTTATCCTTTGGAAAACATCACATGGGTGGAAATGTGCAACACCGTCACTATGCGGCGCGGGCCACCAGAAGCCAGCTCACAAAATATTTTGTGTCGTTTTATTACTGGCGTAGTGACACCCAACGATTCCTCCATGGGCCTCATTCAGAATTGCGCATCTTTCATACTGAAGGACATACCTACGCAACACTTCATTTTCACCCAGTTTGTACAATTTCCCGACGATGATGGCGAAGTCAACTACATGTGCGACGGTTTATTTCTTCTGTTGAACCGTATATTCATCAGGTGCGCGTTCAGTAGTCAAGAACTGAATGATATTCGATAAATGCTCATCAACCACATTTATTGAAAATAGTTGTGTGTTGGGCAAGCCATCCTCTAGGTTGGTCGGTTCTTCACCAGTTTCAATGCGCGATAGGTGATCTGGCCCGACATTTAGGCATCCGGGCTTTACCACAATCTCAAAAGCATACTCTTGGAATAATAACAACCATCGGTAGATCCTCCCCACCAACATAGGCTTGTTGACTAGGTACTTCAAAGAATAATGGTCAGTGAACATCTTGAAGTGGCCTCCTAACAGATAGTGGAGGTATTTCGGCAACACGTACACAATAGCTAGCCCTTTTCATTTCGTGGTTGAATAGTTTCGTTTTGTGCCAAAGATTTTTCGACTGGAATAGGCAACGGGGTGATCTATTTCTCATGCGCCTGGCTATGCTAACACGACTCTGAGCGCAATGCATGATGCATCTACATGTACATGGAATTCCTTGGACAAGTCTGGGAAGACTAGGATGGGTGTAGTAACCATCTTTTCTTGTAGCAACTTGAAACTCTTCTGACACTCGTCATCCCAGCATAATGTCGCATCCTCTTTTAGTAGCTTTTCCACAGGCCCAGTGATCATTGCATAGCCCTGAATAAATTTATGGTAATACACAGTGTGCCCCAAGATCGAGCGCAACTGCTTCACGTTTGCGGGCACCTCCAGATTAACTATTACTCAGATCTTGGCAGGGTCAACCATGAACCATTTTTTACACACAATATGTCCCAGTAATATCCCAAAGGGTACACAGAAGATACACTTTTTCAAGTTCAGGTATATCTAGTATTTCCTACATTTGTCCAACATGAGGCGCAAGTTTGAGACATGGTTCTTCAGAAGTCCAAATATAGTCTAATCATCAAAATATACTTCTAAGAATTTATGGATAAATTCTTTGAAGGTTGCTAAAAATACGCGCGAGAAAATAGCAGGAGAATTATTCAATCCAAATGGCATTACTATATATTGGAAAGACCCCCATTCTGTAGAAAAGGTAGTTTTACTGCGATCCTTTGGTGTAATCCATATTTGATGATACCCACAAAACCCATCGGTAAAGGAAGAGCCCTCTTGGCCACCAAAATTATCCAAAATTTCATCAAATAACGAGGTAGGGAATGGATCATGTACACAAGCATCATTTAGTTTGTGCAGATCGACACAGATCTAGATTTCACCCTTATTCTTATTATCTTGCAATACCATAGGGCTGACCCATTCATATTCTTCAACAGTCTCAATGATGCCTTCCGCAACCATCTTGTCCAATTATTCTTTCACCTTCTTCTTATACCAGGGATTCAGCCTATATGGGCACTGTTTGACCGGTCGCACATTTGGCTTCAAGGTGATCTTCATAACCCCAAGTTCGCCAATGATTCCCTTTAGTTCGGAAAATTTCTTAGGGAACGGATCTTGGTATTTTGTCAACAACTTGGCAACTTTACCTACAGTATCATCATCCCAATAGTCTCCAATCATCGCCAGTTTAGGTTTTTTCTCGGAGCCAATGTTCACTTGTAGAATATTTAATGTCTTTGTTACATCGGGCGCGGTGAGGGAGGGACTGGCTACTTCACGATGGCCCTCAGATTCATGGATCAAGATATTCCTAGGGTTATCTTCATGTTCCACAATGGTTACATTCTGGTAGTTTACAATGTCCTGCATCTGCGCATCCCATGCTAGCGCAACACATTCTACTTGTGGTCGGGAGTCATCAAAGACCACTGCCTCAATATCCTGCAAGGCTTCGTCTAATTCCTCTGATCCACCGACCAAGCTGAAGGTTAATAGAAATATTTCTACCATTGTAACCCAATTTAAATTTCCTCGACACAGGTCCATCTCCAAATACCAAGCAGTAGGGATCAGTCCCAACATATGAATAAACAGGTGAACCCATTCGGACTTGGGCTTCTTATCCCAGACCTCTATCAACGTAGCCAGGTGTTTACGCGGATCATCCTGTCCACAAAAAACCTCGGTTGGTCGAGCAGTGAGCTGCTCAAAGCACAATCACATTATCCTGCTGCACTCATCCCATGTGCGCAAGTTTTTATTATGGGTCTCCCACCAACGGGCGGGAGTAGCACGCAACCCTAGACTCAGAGGATGAAACCTCTGCGCTACTGGCACAGTCCTTTCCATTTCTTTCAGGAACATGTTTACATTAGTTGATCCATCATAATGTGGGAAATAGCGTACCTCAGATGTTATACATTTTAGATATCGAGTCACACAATTGCAGCATAGCTCCGACACCTCATGCAAGCAGTTCTGCCAATTCTCGATTTCCTCATGAGAGTCTGAAAAACAAGAGTGTTCCTTCTCCCACTTAAGAGTTGCATCCGTAGTTGGGTTGATACAATCCTCTTCGTGCAAGCTTAGCTTATAGATTTGGTCAATTTCATCCCCAGTGCCCACCGATTCCGTATATCGGTGTCCTTCGGCAGGGTCTAGAGGGATGATAACTCATACTCAATTATTCTCAAACTCCATCCTTTGTTTCTTCGAGTATATGACACCATCCATGTCAATAGCCCAATCCAATCCCAGCAGCGCAGGATAGGGATCTGTATCATCCGCGATCTCTATCACTTCAAAGTCGGCTTTCACATTAACGCCCTCAATACTCACTATGACTTGAGGCAGTCGCCCAAGAGGAATGATCCTCTGCTGATTGGCCATGCGCAGTTGTATCGTGGACCATTCCAGCTTGGGTTCGCCCATGTGCTTCCATGTCTATTTTGGTAGAACATTTGTGTTTGACCCCAGATCAAGAAATACCTGGTTCATCTCATAAGCTCCTATCTGGAGAGTCAGTCGCATCTCTCTACCCATTCTTTTATTTTTTTTGTAAATTTTATTAACGTCGCGTTGTTCTAACATCGGTGGTCCCTTCTCTGCACAATTATCTATCAATGCCTGCAAATTTTTCAGTTCCCACTTGTTGCATATTAATTTTATACATGCCTGCAGGAAGGGTTTAATCTCTTCATCTCCTCGAGTGCCTTGCAATGGTCTACTTGATGTTGATACACCACCCTCGGTGAATTCTTTTCGTGCCTCAATAAAGTTTTCTTTTGTGCACTGCAAATCAACTCCTGTTTTATGTTCTAGCGCCTTACCGATTCAGACACTTGTAGCTGATTTCTCTCCCTTATCTTCATTGGTAGCTATGCTGCTCCTTGTTACTACATTCACGCTTGGATCCTCCCCAAAGGGTTCAATGTGCACCATTCACATATTTTTTTTTGGGGTCTGTGTCTTTCTTTCCTGCATCTTATCAATTAGGATAGGGAAATCTTCAAGCACATGATAAAGTTCCTACAATACTTGCAAGACTGGTGCATAGGATTCAGAAAATCATGCGCAAAATGGCTAGCATCTCCACAGTTATAAGAAATGACTTGTCCTCTTTGTCTACCAGCTGATCCACCTCCTCGACCTCTTCCTTTGCCTGGAGATCCTCCGTGCCTAGAAAGGGATGCTAGTGAGAAGGACTCAGCCTGCACCCTGTATATTTTGGATTTATCCATCATCATCTCATAGGTGCGACAATGATGCTCATCATGCCCTAATGCCGAATAGAACCATCAAAACAACTACTTTAGGTTTGGCTGATACTTCCCAATCCTTGGAAAGGAATCAGCGTCATGGAATCCAACAACTTGACATATTATACACCAGACAGGGGTCTTCAAGGGGTTGGGACCTCCAGCATTCCAATAATTAGTGACAATAGGACACTGATCCTTATGGTGCTCGGACACTTTGCATTTTATACACCAGATCTCTGCGCACGCTTCGTTGCCCTTATCGTTGCGCAAGCTTTGAATTTCCAAGTGCATGGCTTCTAGCTGGTTCTATATTTGTTGATTCTCAAGCGCAACAGGTGTCATTTTAGCTTCCAGTTTCATTTCAACCTCTACACCCTCGGCTAATGTGGCGAACTTTTGTTGTCCTAATGGCTAGTGCAGATGGGGGAGAAACATAGAAATGAACCATTCTTTATGCTGATCATTGTCAATAATGAACCCTCCATCACTGATGACACACTTCAACCGTTGTTCTACTTCCCATACTGACTCATTAACCTCCTGATGGATATCTTTCATCTAAATTACCAGCTGTGAGTATGATTTAGGATTTTTGAACTTATCTTTTAGGGTTGTCTTTATCTGTTGCAAGGTAGCATCAGGGTTATCCTGAGCATACCTCATGTACCAATCCAATTATCTATCCTGGAAGGAAGTAGCGAGCTGCGCTTTCTTGATATCATTATTGTGAGCTTGTTGTGCCTACCATAGATTCTCAATCACAAACCAGAAGTGTTCGGTGTCCTCATTTTCGATACCCTTGAAATTAGGCAGCTTCATTGACACAACCATTGTTACTTCTGGGGGAGGAGGAGGAGATGAATTGCGCGGCGGGGTAGGCGGTCTTTGGTGCGATGACAAAAGTAGAGTGGATGAGGTAGGGAACAGACTTAAGGGTCTCTGCTGGAAAAATATTTCTTCGTCATATTCACATGAGCTAGAAATTTTTGGTTCAGGCTCACTATCAGATCTAAGGTTCAGAGGGCTATAAGGGAATTTTTCAGAGCCTTCGTAGTAAATTTTTCCACTTCATGTAGCTCAACCCTTCTTATGCATTCAAATAGCGTGTTCACATAGACAAACCTTTTCACACAATAGCATCTTTAGTGACAATTTCAATGAGCGCAAGAACTTACCTCTAGGGCCTTTGAAGAATCTTCTCTCTCCTTCGGAGTAGGACACAAAATAATCAATGCAAAATTGAGTCACAAAGCCACCCAAGAGTCGGTCGATCCAGTGATCTACCGAGCAAGTGATCTAATTATCAAATATTTCTACTTTTTGGATCAATTCAGAGGTCCACTCAATGACTGGGTCATCTCTTATACATCGAAGGAATTCAGCTAAGCGCGAAAACCACTCCTGAGGCTTGCATGCGAAGGAACTAAAGAAAATATCATGCACTTCTATATAAATATATTTTTCAACCCACTATTAAGCTAGAAAACGTATTGCTCTTATTCTCTTGGACTGCAAATTCTAGGATCTTTTTATCCAACCAATATTGTAATTCGTTTTGCGAGGGCTGCCACAACATCAAATCTCCCTCAAAATGATGATCTTGGTCTCGGTAATGGAACCATTTTTTGGCTTGAGGGGTCCTGATCCAGGTTCATATTTATGGATAAACCAACAAACCCTCCAACTACTGGCCCTTTTGGCAGTGATCCGCTTGCACAGACAAAAGTATCACCCGAAGCAATATGGGGGGGTGCTGGAACCAGGTTTCTGCACCCTAAGGGAGAAATTGATGAGTGGTTCTTGGTAAAATCCCACAACAAACTTATACCGATGCATGCACAGAGACTCCACAACCCTTAGCAGAATACAACAAAATTTCTATCCCTTTGGCGCAGACCATTAGAAAAGAAGTTGATCCAAATCATAGCACATTAAAGACTTACACATATATGTTATGTATCAGCATTTACTCATAAGGTATCCAAAGATCTTGTGCAATAGCTTAGGACACAGAGATAGCATCACATAAATAGGGTTTGATGCAGTGTAGACAACAGATCAGACCCATATCTCTCTCTCACTTAACAGAAGTCAATATTCATGCATAAACATATTAATTAGCTCTGCGCATTCATTAGGAAGCAAATAGATAGTGTGATCTCATCAAATCATAACAGTAAATAGCACATATTCATAACACAAGAAGTTCGCCAAAAAAATTCCTTATATTATCTCAAGATATATCATTCAGTACATCAATCTTCCTTACACAACAATTACTTAAAATAAGTCAATATTCATGCATAAACATATTAATTAGCTCTGCGCATTCATTAGTAAGCAAACAGATAGTGTGATCTCATCAAATCACAACATTAAATATCACATATTCATAACACAAGAAGTTAACCAAAACAGTTCCTTATATTATCTCCAGATATATCATTCAGTACATCAATCTTCCTTACACAACAACCCTTACTAAAACCTTACAAAAACCTTACGCACAGACAACCATAGGAGTCCACACACAGCTAGGACTAGGTATCCGCGCACATAGCTAGCACAAGTCTTTTACCCAACCCTAACCCGACAAGACCTTTACAGACTATTTGCGAGCAAAAGCACCAATATCTTCCACAATCATTAACTACTTATCTTAGACATCTTCTATCTATTTATATGCGCCTAGCACGCAAATACTATGGTCTCAAACCATGGTTTGAGACCCATAGTTTACATTTAAGTTCATTTACACAAAAATAGGGTACTTTGACCACCCCAAAGCCCTTTCACTCCCTTTGCATAGCGCGCATACAATATTACCCAAAATGGAACTTTGAAACTTGTGCCTCAGAGACCCTGCTCCAACAGGCGTCCAATTTTGTTGTAATACCAGGATTTATCTTTACACTTCTTTCCCTTTGATTTTGATATGGAAGAACCACTTGCTTTCTCCTCTCTCCCCTTTGATCAACCTCTAGCTACCATGGATTTTGGTGTAGATGTTTCAATACTAGATTTTCTTTGTACCTCTTTAGATAACAGAGCTCCCACAACTGATTCAAATTTCAAAGAATCAACAGTGCTCAAACTTATTGAAGTTACGAAGTGGTCCCATTACCTGGGTAGGGAACACAACAAGGTTATAACTTTGTCTTCTTCTTCATTTTTAACTTTCATATTTGACAATTGGAAAACAAGTTTATTCAAAATATTTAAATGTTCTACAACATGTGTATCATCCTCAATCCGAAGAATATAAAATTTTCTTTTCAAATAAATTTTGTTGGTTAATGATTTGGTCATATACAAAGTTTCCAATTTTTTCCACAAACCTGCAGTTGTTTTCTCTTCAACAATATTAAATAAAACTTCATCTGCCAGGCATAACGTAATGGTACTGAGAGCTCGGCCATCCAAGTTCTCCCAATCAGAATCTGTCACGCTTGCAGGTTTTTTCTAAACCCCATATAATGTTTTCTGCAACCCTTGTTTCACCAGCAGGCCCCAAATTTTCAGTTTCCACGCGAAATTTTTCTTCCGAGTGAATTTATCCACTTCAAACTTTGCATTTGTCATTTTTTTCATTTCTTCTTACCAATCTTGTTTCTATGGTTTTTTTTTTTCTTCAACTAGGGTTTGTTTAAAAAATTTCAGGTTTCCCTAGGATTTCTCTTTCTGCTTTCAATCGATTTCAAAATTTTTGAGATTGTTCAACAAAATAAAATAAAATTCCAGAATTTTCCTAACTTTCCAGAATTTCCAGCATAAATTTTCTCCAGAAAACCCAATTCTGTAACCCTCTTCAATTTTTTAATCCTTCTTCTTCAGAAATAAATAAATAAATAAATAAATAAATCCTTCTTTAGAAAACAATTATTTTTCTCTCTAAAAAAAAACTATAAATTTCTTTAAAAAATTGTACCCGAATTTGTGACGACTTAAACCCTCTTGGGCGTCTTGGCCTTCTGCAACTAAATACCTTCATCCCAACTAGTGGAATCTTCTTCACTGACGGCTTTCGGTTTATTGGGCTTCTCTATGGCAGAGATTCCTGACTGCAACTCTTCTTGGCAGCTCTACCTCTTGCACAGTCGTCTTTCGGCTTGCGTTCACTTCCTCAGGCGGCGACAGGCTCCTTTCTCTGGCGTTGACAAAGAAAATCTTCAAGGGTCAAGGGTTTCTCTTTGAGTGGGACCTCCCTTGACTAGCGTTGACTCATGGCTCGATCTACAGACTTGGCGGTTGGGCTATTTCTTTGACAGGTTCGACTTAGATATAAAAACCATACACCATTTGTCTTCATGCATTTTTCAATCAACAGCAAAAAAGATGTTGCATTCCTTGGTTTTCCATCAATTTTTAATTCTTTCAATTTTTTGGCGGTAGGCCCTTAATCTCAGTCATAAATGGATAGTGGCTCTTTCTTTCTTAGTAGTGTAAGGGTTCTTCTTCTTCTTCTTCTTCTTTTTTTTGGTTTTCTCAATGCAATCCCGACTCCAACTTGATCTCATACCACTTGTTGGGCTTGGGAACAAATTAATGAAGAAATAAATGTATATATATAACTAAATGGAAACTGAAATAAACACACACAAGTAAATACACAATGAGTTATGTGGTAAAACCTTGACAATGTATCAAGGAAACCTCCACAGGGCAAGGGATTGGGAACTTCTATTAATCAAGAATGATTGTCCATCATTAAAAGCCTCTCGGGCCACCTCAATTAATATGAGCTACTTCGTTACATCATTACATAACTGTTTCTACAAACGGACTAACCGGTAATAACAATATTGCCCATAATTAAATTTAATTTCTTTTGTTCTCACATTTCAACACAAGGGAGATAAACTAGACTGTAGAATTTACAATGAATGTGAATTGGATTGTATCCTTGGTGCATATGTTAACTCACACATTTTTTTTTCTAAAATGTCAAAAAAATAAAAATATTTATCTTTTCATCAGTGAATCTCTATATATTTATATGTTAATCAAATTGCAATGTAATCATGATTATTCACGACCAAGTCTTAAGTATATTAGAAAATGCCCATCCTCGTGGTCAACTTCCTCCAACCAGCGAAATAATGTGGGCAAGAAACTTCATGAACTCTACGCGGCAACATCTTTCGAGGCCTTCTATTGTTACTAATGGTTGGGCTCATCAAGAACCATTACCTGTGACATAAGAAACCTCCACATCATCTTGTGCACATCATAAGCTGTAACAGGGGCATAAGAAACCTCCACATTATCTGGTGCACATCATAAGTTGTAACAGGTCGCATATTTTAAGGGCTCCTATTATCACTAATTCTTGGGGCCATCCAGAAGCAATACTTTTCGGAGTAGTCTATAGTGTGACTTTTTTAAGGCTTTTACGCTAGTTTTTTCCGGTCTAATTTCTCTAAATTCCGGGAGGAATTTATTGAAAATCTAAGTTTGATGGGTAACCTTGCACAATCTAAGTGCCATGGGGTTTTTTAGGGTGCTAAATCCATATATACAGTCAAAAAACCAATTTAAATAATAAAAATCAAGATTTTAACTCAAATTTTTTCACCGAATTCCCACACCTGAAACTCCAAAAAGTCACACTAAAAACAACTCCATACTTTTCACATCAGAAATCCCACATTAGTAAATTGAATTAATGAATTAAGTTTATGTGGCTGAGCCAATTTCTAATCTACATAAATGACACAAAATAAAATTATATAACCCATATAAATTAAATATATGACACAAAACAAGAAGACGATGTATTTTCCACGTCATCACTCTTTATAAATACGTTCCATTTTACTTTATCCATTTCGAGTTATATTATTCTGCATCTTCGAATCCAATCATGATATGGGAATTACACTATTTGTCGCCCTCTAAGTAGCTGGTAATCCCAGATCAAGATTAAGGTTGCTCTCAAAGTGTTTACCTTCGACGATCCTTGGGTGATTGACCATATTCTCTCTTAGGCTCTTTTTGTCATTCTTCGAGTATCTCTATTCACTTTTCTTTTGGGGATGACGTGTAAAAGTTCTTATTCTCCCAAAACCATCTGGATTCTGGACCTTTGGAACGGCCACCTTGGAAAAGACAAAAAGAAGGCACCGCCCTTATTCCACTTTCTAGATGGAGAATATGCATGTTTTCACAATTGCTACTAAAATAAACGGACAAAAACAACGCATCTTGGCTTTGTGAAATGGATAAATTAATCCCCTAATTTGACGAGCAATAAGGGAAAATGTCACGTCGGCAAGATTGTTGCCTCGCAAGGAGAACACATGGCGGTTCTTGATTTAGTGCCATTGGGGATTTCATTCACATTTCTCGCCCACTCGACAAGGTAGAGGGCAAAAGAGGAGGAGCCATTTGATTGCTTCGCTGATTTTGTAGCCGAAGAAGCCGAAATGGTGATGGGAGTCCTGTTTGTTGTACTCAACAACGCGACGTGAGGATCTGAACGTCTCATGTTCGAACCCCGCAGCCCCAACCCCGATTTGAAGATATTCCTCTCGATTTCTTCTATGGATAAATACAAGCGGCAGCAACAGCACCAATCGGATTTCAGGCGGAGCGGACCTGTGGATGAGGACAAAAGAAGACCGAAGGTGAGGAAGGTAAAGGAAACAACAGAGATCAACTCAGGCTCCACATCCTCCCCTTTGTTCAAACAACAGCAACCCCATCGGGGAATAGGAGGCAGATCGCTCCCCGGACCGATGATACGTTATACAAAACTTCGGTCAGAAGATCCAGTTCGCCGCCCCGGCATCCGGTGAAAGAAAACAAGGCGGTTAATTTGCGGCTGGCCTGCTTTATGGCCCACGAGTATCTCTCCCGCCGAACATTGCTGGGAAGGCAGTGGCCGCCGCAGGATTCGAACTCCAAACGCGGGCATGAAAATAAGGAAGACGATGAGAAGAGAAGAGACGAGGAGAGGCTCTACTACACCCTCGCAGATTTTCTCCGAACGGGCGATGTTCACCTCCCAAGCATTGTGAATCCTTCTCAGCTGGCTTCCCGGGTCGGATTGAAGTAGTAAATACATACATGTATATTTCCACGCTTCGCACTCCGCCCTTTACAGACTGCAATGATGGTGATCTCGTGTTCGAATCTCGGGCATATGATGTATTTTTTTCATTAAATTCATCTTTGCTGTTGCGGGAAGGGCTTATCCCCACCAGCAATCAAATATACTGTGCATTAATAGTTAATATTCGCATAGTCTAAATAACTTAGATACATGCATAGTCTAAATAACATAGATACATATGAGATTGGAAAGCAATGGAAATTTTGGTAAGATCGTAATTTTTTTTAAAATTTTAAGTTATAGTTGTGAAATTTTAATATTTTATAGTAATATAGAATTTGATGGTGCTAAATTTATTTCTATTATAGGAAAAAAAATTTGAACTTTTAAATTTAATTTTTATCAGATTCTTACCAAAAATATCTCATCTATATAAATTTATAAAATTAATAAACAAATATTTTAATAAAAAATATTCAAACACTACATCATTTTGATTTTTAATTCTTTTTTACCAAATTACTGTAAAAAATATATCATCCATACAAATTTATAAAATCAGTAAACAACACCCTTAAATTTCTGTATGGAAGGTGGTATTATTAGATAATTGTTTGTTGGAATGTGAAGAGTTAAGATTGGGATGCATGCTTATTGGTTTAATAGTAATGGTTAAAATTATTGTTGAATTTTTACTTATTTATTAATTGTTAATATAAAAGTGATATGTTTAATAACAAAAGCTAAATGGTGGTAATGTTATTGTTCTTATTTATATTGTATTAATAGAATATAGAAAAAAATAATGAAAAACAAAAATTGAATTTTTTTAAAGTTGAAAATAATAATAAGATGAAGATTATTTACTTCTTATATCTCAATAAATTTTATTTTAATCATTGACTGATTTTAACGTTTCTCCCAATAAAACCTTGATTTTGTTAAATACTCAATCTAAATTAGTTAAATGAAAACTTATACTTATTTAATGTATCATATGCATGAGTATTATTGATATGGAAATAGTTTTTTTTTTTTAAATTCTCACTTTGAAAAAAAGATGTTAAGAGTTGACATATGGTGATCCACCTATAACGCAAAAATAACACTACACTAATGAATAAAGGAAGAAGAAATTTCAAAACACCAATACATCACTATTATAGAGTTCATTATTTAAGGATTTATGTGTTTGAAAAGAAATACAGAATGAGGAAGTGGATATACAAAAAATATTTCAACGTCTCAGCCTCATAATTCATGTCCAAATTTATACGCAGACATGATCTCGCTCAAAATTCATATTTACGATACAGAGAATTGTCTTGACTTAGAATTCATATCCACAAATGTGTATGGAATTTTAAAACTTGAGATCATTTTATTTAAAATTGAAACCTAAAAATCCTCAAAATCTCCTTTTCCCATAACAGAAACTTTATTATCAGTCCCTAGTGTGACTTGTGACTTTAAAATCTCATCTAGCATAGAAAACATTGCTATGTTTCCTTTCATATGGTTACTACAACCGGAGTCTAGAAACCATAAGTCTTCATTCTTTTCTTCAGCCATATTACAAGCTAAAAACAATTTGTCTTGGCTGATATTTTCTCTAGTAAAATTTTCATTTGTTCTATTTCCCATATCATGCAGTTTCTTTCTACATTCATTAGCATAATGACCATATTTTTTACAATAGTGACATTGGACATTAGACTTATCATACCTTTGTCCTTGAGCATTCTGCTGACCACTTCACTGGCTGCTGCCTTGGCCTTGATCCTGATTTGGATTGTTGCCCCTTCCTTGAACATTTGCTGGATTGTTTCTTCCACCTCTTTTTTGGCTTCTGCCTCTTCCTCTTTTGTTTCCTCTGCCTTGCCCTCTTCCTCTTCCGAAAGACATCTGGGTCTTAATAGCATGCTCTAGAGATGATTTTTCACTTCTACCCAATCTCTGCTCATGGGTCATCAGTGATGCATGCAGTTCATCCACTGAAAAATTTGTGAGATCCTTAGTCTCCTCTATGGTGGTGACAATCACATTGAATCTTGAGGGTAGACTCCTCAAGAGTTTCTCCACAATCCTCTTGTCTTCAAGAGTCTCTCCATGAGACCTTATCTGTGTGACCATTCCAATCACATGTGTGAAGAATGAGTCAATAGTATCTGACTCTTTCATACAGAGAGTCTCAAAGTCTCTTTTCAGCAACTAAAGTTTTGTTGTCTTCACTTTTTCCATGCCTTGATAGGCTGTCTTGAGAGTTGTCCATGCTTCTTTGTATCTCTTGGCTGCTACTATCCTAGGAAACACACTCTCATGCACTGCTTGATACAAAAAGTAGAGGGCTCTTGAATCCTTCTTCTTATTTCTCTTCAGCAGTTCCTTCTCTGCCTGGGTTAAATCATCAAACTCATTTTCATTTTCTGGCTCATAAAAGTCATCCTCAACAAGTTCCCATAAATATTGGGAAGAAAATAAAGCTGTCATAGTTATTAACCAGTAGTCATAATTTTTCCCATTAAATTGTGGGAGCTGGGTGTTTCCAATACCCATGCCAGTGCTGGCTCCAACCATTTTGCACTCTTAACTATGCTTTAAAAACACTTGACTTTGTATTTAAAATAGCTGACTGTTCTACAACAGTAACACAATAAATTGTATAGAGAAATACCTTGAATTCTTTTTTGCTGAGTCTTCACACTGCTGGAGAAGCTGCTGCAACAACGAACTCCTTTCCTTCAGCTTCTTTGACCTTCAAAGAGCCTAGACTAGCTCTGATACTATGTTGGAATATTTGAGAATTCCAGAACAATAAATGGAGAAGAAAACTCCCCTCTTTAACACAGAGAAAATATTAAAATTTCACTCACAGGAAACAGAGTTTTCAACACTGTAAAACTTCTATTCCTTAAAAAAAAACTATTAAAAATTCTTCCTCAACAGAGGGCTTACAAAAATTAGTTTGACTGCTGCAAACGCAGTGCAAAACTATCACTCTATCATTCACAGGACAACACTCTGTCTTTCTAAAACATACACTATTGTGTATTCAAAATATGCTCTCTACTGTTGCACTAAATTATTCTGTCTTTTTTTTCAAAATACACTGCTGTGTATATCTAACATATCAATGTCATTAAGCCCTTTTTGTTTTATATGTGTCGCAACACATGTCATAAAACAAAACTATATATTAAAAGTAAAACTAAAATAAAAACAAAACTAAAACTTTAAAACTAAACTAAACTAAATTCTATTAAAAGACTTTCGGGCCCACTCTTTTCTTTGCGCAAATGTTTATAAAACATATGTTAAAACATATATAACATATGTAATAAAACGTATATAACATAAACCTTCAAACCTTTCTTCGCGCAATACAAAACATTAACAAAAAAAACTTTAATCGATCCTCCGCCCGGACTTCATCAGGAAATTAAACCGCAATGCATAAACCAAATTCGCGTTCCAAAATGGGAAGTTGACATTGGCCTAATTTGTGACGCGAACACTCAATCAAATGTGCCTCATAAAAATTCAGGTCCAATTTTGGGTTTGAGGTACGGACGAAAAATGTAATGCAAAAATTCAATCAAATCCGCACTAAACAATTTCGGGTCCGGATTTCATGACTTCCACCCGACTTAAAAACAACTTGATGCAATATGAATTTGCCACGTGGTCCCGGACCACTGTACTTCATATTTTAAACTCTCCCGCACATAAACAAATAAACTCTATCTCGTATATAAAAGGAAATCCTCTGTTCTTTCAAAATTCAAAGGACTGCAGGTTTTTTTCACATTCCGATCCTTGACTGATCAGTGAATATAGAAAGCGGCTTTTTGCCAGAGCCCTTCAAACAATTTTAACAACCAGTTTACAGTGTAGTGTTTGAACAGTTGAAAGTAATATTTCAACAAATAAAACCAACTGGCTTTAAAAGTATTAATTTAGATTTGTATAATATTGGCCTCGATGAACAAATGAACCGATATCGTGTCTCCCAAGTAGAACCCATGTTATCCACTCCTGTAATTGATCAAATGTTTTATAACCAAAATCACATGGCAAAACAAAATTTTACACCACTTCCCTTCATTTCACTGCCGTAAAGGTCTAAAATTCCTGTTACTTGAGAGATTTTTTGGTCTAGCTTGTAGGTCGATGAAAGCGGAGGATTGGTCAGTAATGCCCTTGATTTCACCCGTGATCTGCGGTAAAAGAAGCGACTTATCAGATCTTTCAAACATTGAAATTACAAGTCGGACAATTTCGTGGAAGAAAAAGCTTAGTTTGCGGACATGAAATGATTAATTTGTATTTATTTTAATTGAATAGCAACCAACACAATGTTGAGTTTTGCAATTCTGGTTTACTTCGAGAGGCATGAGCCTTATTTTTTATTATTGTTTTGACGTAAACCGTGGAATCATACACTGGATTTTGAAAAGAGATTTGCCAAAAAGAGGTCTATATAGTCTATTTTGACGTATGACTAGATTTATAACCGGTAGAAAAAATTATGAAAATTCAGCGATCATATTTCTCTATGTATTTTCTTAGTTGCTATCTAGTGAGTTGAATATTTTACTATTTAGTTAAGCGGATTAGCTATTAGAAATGATTATTTTAATTATAAAGTTTAGAAAGAAAGATATTGGCATATTCTCCTCGTCACATCTCAATAAGTTAATAAAATTATAACTGATAATTTAATTGCATATCTAAATCAAATAATTAAACCTTACTTGAAATAATATTTTACCAAACATGATTATAATTTTAAATTTACTGTGCCATTTGTTCATTGTGAGCTATAAAGATTAAGTGAAAGTGAAAGGAACAACCCAACCATTCTTTTAGTGGAAGGACGCAGACACGTGGATCCAACTGGAACAACAACACAACATTTCCTTTTGTGGAAGTGTTAAACATTTTATTCTACCATGTTATGGAAACCTAATGTTTTAGTATAGGGTGTCACGCTGCATTGAATTTTGTAAAGCTATTAATATTTCAAGAATACACTTTGCCATGGCTGCATTAAATATTTTTGTAAAATTGCCAATTTCATAAAAATATTTTAGAAATGTAACGAAAAGATAGATTAATTAGATTTAAATTTTAAATAAACATATTGAAAGATTTAATTTATTTTTCTAATTATAATTATAATTTTTTATTTTTATTTTTCTATGCTGTAAAATTTATGGTGAATTTATTTTTTGCAATTGTCATTTATGGTGAATTACCATTTATTATTTAATAATATCAGGTATAATATAATTAGTTTAGGGGATCAGCCCTCGGGTTTGTTGTAAAAGTGCTAATATTTTTTTGTATTAGGGTTTTAGTTTTTCTCTTCTAAACAAGTTTTAATTTCTAGATTTGGTTTTTTATATTGTTTTTAGGTTTTAAGTTATTTAGGCTTTACTTTAAAGTTTTATTTTTAATATGAGTTTTACTTTTATTTTTTATCTTAAATTTTAATAATTAGTTTAATAATAATATTAAATTTATATTAATGTTTATATTAAAGTTAATAATAATATTAGAATCAATAATATTAAAATATAAATTTTAATATTAAAGTAAACATTTTTAACATTATATTAAAGTATTAATTATTGGCATTATTAACGTTAAAGTAATGTTTATTAGCTTTATTGACATTATATTAAAGTAATGGTTATTAACATTGTTAGTATTAGAAAATTATTTTAACATTAATATTAATTTTTATATAATATTAAAAGTAGTGATTTAAGACAATAATAATTTGCTAAATGAATTAAAAACTAATTTGCTTCCTTTATCTAGTATAGACAGCATAGATGACCTCTATCATAATTTTACTACAATCTTCTCATATCCTATTAACAAGTTCTCAATTGAAGTCTCAAGTAATAAAATAAATAAGAAAACCAACCCATGGTATGACAAAGATTGTAAAAGTGCGACAGCAATTAAGGAAGCTGTTGATGAATCTCTCAAAATTGACAAGATAAAAATATACAAAGCCCTAACTAAAAGGAAAAAAGACAATATATTCGTAAAATACAAGAGAATCTCTTAAACCTCTCTAAGATGGCTCCTAAGAAATTCTAGAAGCAGATTCTAACTAAGAAAACTAAATATAATAATAAAATTGCTTTACACGACTCGAATTCCTATCTTAAAAAGCTTTATGAATCTCCAAATTCCAGGGATAACTTTGAAACCCTGCTCACAACGAAAGAAGTTTTCTCATTAGAAGACATTAATTTTGGGGTTAAACGCCTACCAAATGGGAAAGCTAAAGACATTGAAGGTTACGAGGCGGAAATCTTAAAAATTTGAGGTCTTGTCCTCATCCCTCACATCCACAAGCTTTTCAACCAAGCGATCAAGCAAGGGTTCCATAAACCTTGGACTCAGATCCTCATTATCCCTATTTTTAAAAGTGGGGATACAAATAACCCCTCTAATTATCAGACAATTATGATCAGCTCTCTCTTAGCCAAGTTATATGGTATTATTTTGGAAAAGAAGTTGAGCATTTGGCTTGAAAGTGAAGGTAATTGGGCTAAAGGTTTCGCCCTCTCCCCTACCCTTTTTGGCATTTACATCGTAAAGCTAGAAGGTTTTTTAGAGGAAGCAGGATGTGCTAGCATGATCTAAGCTGGGATAGTCATCATCCTTCTTCTCTATGCTGACGATATTGTTCTTCTTGCAAGGTGCCCATTTGATCTTGATAAGCAACTTAGACTTATTATGGATTTCTGCTCTACCATGGGTATGTCTGTTAACACTGACAAAACAAAAGTTATGATTATCAAATCCAAGAAGGACACTTACGCTAATTTTATGTATGAAAATTGTAACATGGAGGAGGTGTCTTCTTACAATTACCTATGAATTGATATTCATCACAAGCTCAAGTGGAACTATAGCATTTATAAAAGGATTAATGGGGGGTGGAAATCTTATTTTGGTCTTGAAAATAATTGTAAAATGACAAAATTCATAATGTGGGATAGAAAGAAGTTCCTTTTTGAAACTTTAGTCACTCCTATTATCTTATATGGATGTGAGGTTTGGGGTTGTAGCATCTCTAGAGAATCCTGGTGAAATATTGAGCAAATACAGAAGAATTTTATAACGTATAACTTTAAAATTAAAAGAAATACACCCTATGCTATTCTCCTTATAGAAGTGGGTCTTTCCTCTATCGAGAGCCTAGCTATGACTAGGCTTCTATTGTACAAGCACAAGCTCAATAGCATATGAGACCATAAACTTCCTAAGCTAGCTTTAAATTATATCCAAGACCACCTAAGTCTTAAACGAGGTTGGTATAAAGACACCAGGGCCTGGTTAAACCATTGGGAGATCAAAAATAATGTTGCATTGCAAAAAATTAATAACGTTAAAAAAAAATGTTGCTACTAAGTTCAAAGAAAAAATGTGGTGTGAGAAATATCTAGTAGCTAAAAGAAAATTAAGATATTATAAGGAGGTCATCAACCCCACCCTAGAAGATCAAAAGTATCTCTTTGTTTTAACTAGCTCAAATAATAAAATTAATATAGCCAAGATTAGAACGAAATCTCATGAGCTCCATAGTGAAACATGTCGTTGGACAGTTCCTAAAACACCATGGATGGAAAGGATCTGCCATCTTTGTGAGAATATGAACATCCACGATGAAAATCACTTCCTCTTAGAGTGCCCCACATACAACCACATTAGAGCTCAATTTCATAATCTTTGTTGCAATACTGAACTTCCTAGCCTTTTAAGATGTCAAAAATATAGTGAGCTCAGGAGGCTTCTCTCCAAGCTTTTTGAGCATAGGAATAAAATCTTAAATCAAAATAAATAAATCTTTTCTTTAGGTCCGATAGACATCATCATCATCATCATCATCATCATCATCATCATCATCATCATCATCATCACAATTATTATTATTAATTATAACAAATTTTAAAAATTACTATAATTTAATGTTATTAACAAAATAACAATTAAATTATAATATTAATATTGATAACATTAAATTAAAAATATCAATATTATTAAACCTGTGGTTAGTCATTGCCGTTATTGTTATTAAGATTATAAGAATTTTTAACATTGAAGTAATAATTATTAACATTATTAATATTAAAATAATGTTTGTTAATATTAGTAATTTTTTAACATTTATCATTTAAATGTTAAAATATTAACATTATTATAGTTAATGATTATTAACATTATTAACATTAATGATTATTAATATTATTAATCTTAGTAATATTTTAACATATATTACTAAGATCAATATTAATTGTTATATAACATTAATATAATAATTTAAAATGTTAAGATTAATATATATCAACATTAATAATAATAATCACATTCAAATTAATATTAAAAACATTTTTTTTATAATATTGTTAATAATATTATTAATATAATAATATCAATTATGCAGAGACAAAAAATGTCAATAATGTTATTAATTATAATAAATTTTTAAAATTATTAGCATTTAGTGTTATTAACATAATTAAATCAATATTATTAATTTCATTTAAATTTTATTGTTAATATTAATAACGTTTAATTAATAATATCCATATTGTTAAACACATTAACATTGTTAATATAAATATGATTAACATTAATACTAATAAACAGTATTAATAATATTTACTTTGTAATAATCAATAAAAAAAAATTAATAAAGAATTAAATCTAAAAATTCAATAATAATAATATTTAAGTGTGAGGGTTTTCACAGTGCATTTTAGATATCTTTTTTGGGATTTCTCATGATTTTTCAATAGTGCACTTAGCACTCATTGCATCGGGTGTGCTCACAGGGGTGAAGAAGTGGGATTGAAACTAGTGAAATGAATCAAATAGGGTATCAAGCTAAGTGGGCTTGATTGTGGGGAAAAAATCCATAGTTAAGCGTGCTTGAGCCAAAGGATTTCTGGGATGGGTGACCTTCTAGAAAGTCCTGGTTACCAAGTGCAAGCCCTGGAAGTGATGATTGACGCTATGTGATTCATTTCACTAGTTTCAATCCCACTTCTTTGCCCCTGCATCACCTGATGCTATGAGTGCTAAGTGAACTATTCAAAAATAAAAATTAGTGAGTTATAACTACCTCTCATGGAAATGACCATAGATGAATGACTTACCTCTCATGGAAATGGCCATAGATGAATGACTTACTTGTTCACACCTGATGCAATGAGTGCTAAGTGAACTATTCAAAAATCAGAAATTAGTGAGTTATGACTACTTCTCATGGAAATGGAAATAGATGAATGAATTACTTAACGCAGTTGAATCCAAAAAATGATATCTAAAATAATAGTAATATTATTATATTTAAAAAATTATTAATAATATTATTAATGTTATTCACATTTGCATTTTTAATATAAACATTTTTAGGATTAATATTAATAAATAATATTGATTATATTTACATTCAAAATAAATATGGAGAAACAAAACCAACCAAGGTCAAACATGGTAAAACAAACTCAATCATGGTCTGACATGATGAATCATTGTTACACGTTGTCACCCATGCTCAATGATACATAATATTAATTAGCTATATCCAACCATGGTTAATATTGGTCAACCATAGTCATCCGTGGTCAACCTTGGTCAACCATGCTGATCCTTCTCAACCTAGAAAATTCGTTGCTCTACCCCTTTCTAATGGCCACGTAGTATCAAAAAAAATTACAATGGCCAAGAATGGTCAGCCAAGCTCTCTCTCGTTTAACATGGCCAACCACTATAAAATAGGAGAACTATATACTATCAAAGAAAATTATGGCCGGTCATGCCTAAATATACCAAACCATGGCGAGTCATTTTTAACCGTGTGAAACATAGGTCTAATATAGTCTATCATGCTCATCTTTGGTCAACCTTAGTCATGACCATGGTGAAAATATAGTGGTCACCTTTCTTCAACCAGAGTCACAACCATGGTCAAGCATGATTAAGGTCTCTATGGTTGAATATGGTAAACCTTGATCAACCATGTTTAATCGTGGTCAACCATGGTAATCTTTGGTCAAACAAAGCCAACATAGAGCATTCCTTACTCTACCATAGTTGAAAATTGTCAACTACAGTTAGATATGATCAATCATGGTTAAATATGGTCAATCAACGTCAACCATGGTCAAGCATGTTCAACTATGATTAATTTCACAATGATATATTACATTGCAATTTATTCAATGTCACATTACAACATTAAATAAATTAGATTTTAATATTCTCGTTAATAATATTGGGTTTAGGCTTTATTATATTAATCCTAGGGTTTATAATCTCTTGGGTTTATAATACAAATCCTAGGGTTTAATATTATTCCCCTAGGTTTATTAATCTCTTGGGTATGAAAATCCATCCAATTTCTTAGTGTGATAACAATCATCGAAATGCGACAAGGAGGGTGAAAATCATTGTCAAAATGATACATTACATTGCAATTTATTCAATGTCACATTGAAACATTGGATAAATTAGGGTTTAATATTCTAGTTTATAATACTGGACTTCAGGTTAGGGTTTATTTGGGTTTATAATATTGGGCTTAGGGTTTATAATCATATGGTTTATGATATGAATCTTAGGGATTTTAATCCTTTGGGCTTATAATATTAATCTGAGGGTTTATAATATATGGTTTAATATTGTCACATTGGAATGGTACCAAAACTTATCAAACATCATAATTTCACAAGCGTCGTCGCAATGTGACAAGTAGTGTGATAATGGGTCAAAATGATATATTACACTGCAAATTATTCAATGTCACATTGCGACATTAAATAAATTAGGGTTTAATATTATGGTTTATAATATTGGGTTTAGGGTTTATGATATTAATATCGGAGTTTACAATCCCTTGTGTTTATAATATGATTCCTAGGGTTTAGTAAATTATTCCCTTATGTTTATTAATCCCTTTGGTTTATAATATCAATAGCCCCTTGGGTTTATAATATTAATAGCTAATATGTATAATAATATATTAGAGTGTATAATTTTAGGGTTTATAATATTAATGCTAGTTTTGACATTTTGATCCATTGTGTTTATAATATTTACCCCTTGGGTTTATAATATTAACTGTTTGGGTTTATTAATCCCTTGGATTTATAATTTTAATCCATTGTTTTTATAATATTAATCCCTTATGTTTATTAATCCTTTGGGTATGAAAATATATTCAATGTCGTAGTGTCATAACAATCATCCTAATGTGATAATAACACTCAGAAGAATTGTTAAAATGACATGTTACATTACAATTTATTCTAAATTAGGGTTTAATATTATGGTTTATAATATTAAGCTTAGGGCTTAGGTTTTATTTTGGTTTATAATATTGGGTTTAAGGTTTATAATAGTAGGAGTTATGATATTAATCCTAAGGATTTTAATCCCCTCGACTTATAATATTAATACTAGGGTTCACAATCGCTTGAGTCTATCATATAAATCCTAGTGTTTATTAGTATTCCCTTGGATTTAGTATGTGTTGGGTTTATAGTATTAATCTCTTGTGTTTATAATATTAATCCCTAATATTGTATATATATTAGGTTTTATAATCTTAATCCCAATTGTTTATGAATCCTTTGGGTTATTAATCCTAGAATTAATAATATTAATATCAAGGGTTTATCAATACCTTAGGTTATTGATCCTTTCGGTTTATAATATTAATCGCAAGGGTTTATCAATCCCTTAGGTTTAATAATAACCTGGGTTTATAATATTAATTCCAAGTGTTTATTAATTGTTTTCAATTTATTAATGATTTAGGTTTATAATATTTATCCCTTGGGTTTATTAACCCATTGGGTTTACTCCACATTATTAATTTGTTAGGTTTATAATATTGATCTCTTGGGTTTATTCAATGTCACATCACGACATTAAATAAATTAGGGTTTAATATTTTAGTTTTTACTATTTTTTTTATGGTTTATAATATTAATCTTAAGGTTTATAATCCCTTGGGTTTATAATATAAATCCTAGGGTTTCATATTATTCCCTTGGGTTTACATTATCAATCATCCCTTCGATTTATTAATCCATAGGGTCTATAATATTAATCCATAATATTTATAATAATATATTATGGTTTAATATATTAATATATGTATAATATATTAATACTTTAGGTCTATAATCCATTGAGTTTATAATATTAATCTTAGGGTTTAATATATTTTCTTTTTAAAAATTTGGTAGAGCCTTTCTATTTTCTATAAGTCAAAAATCAAGTTTCTATACAGTTAATGATGCATGACATAGCCTCAACCTGCCTGAAGGAAACCAGGTCTGTTGGCCATCTGAGAGAATTAAATGCCAACCAGTATTGGTACTTTTTTTTCCTTCTACTTGCTGCTATAACTACATTACTATGTCCATAAAAATAACATTTTAAATAGTAGCTATTAAATCTTTCCGCAAAAATCATTCAAAATTAGTAATCAAGAAAACATAAGCTTCACCCATCAGAAGAGTCTATTAGAGCCAGGTCTTCTGCAATAGATTCTGGCATCTCAACTTGTTGCATCCCTTGAATTTGAAGTTCGATCCTCCCAATCCTTGCTGCCACATGGTATTGAGACTTGGAAATTTCTCAAATCTCCTTCTTTATCTACTGCAATTCTGACACCAATGTTGGGTTACCTCCTGTGTCCTGCATGCCTACCATGGCTTTTGCCAAAAACACGTGTGCTTCCATCAAAATTCAAATTCTTCGTTAAAACCAAAAATATGTTCAGCTCAAGAACACACATGAAGGAAAGAGAGCTACATAAATAAAATACTGATATAAAAACATAAAAACTCTTCGGCCATATATTACAATGGGTGGCCTCTTGGCTCTTGGCCCGTAAAACCATTTCTCTTACTCTCTATATTCCTCACTTCCTCACTTCCTCGCTTGTTTTTTCTCACCCTCACAAGCTACACATTTATAGATAAATATAATTTATTCCATTCCATAATTTCCTCCACACAAATCTCAACTTAAAATCAAATTTAGATTTATCTTTTTTTTGGACTCAACTAAGTCTCGTTTATGGAATTCCTCATCCCTAGGTTATCTACCTAATTCACTCCACTCATATCCTTAATTATTTAAGGAATATTTACAATAATCCTCACATTTATATTTTCTCTCCTAATTTATTAAAAATGAGAAAATTAATTAATAAAATAATTAAAATATCTCACCCCCTAAATTACACAAATGAATAATAAAAATTTAGCTTTGATGCTCCTGCATCGTCTCCCTTTCCCATCCATGAATGGTATTACGAATTTGAATTGGATTACCAATGTCATACAGGTCAGAGATATTTTCGAGACCTTCTTTGTGAATTTTACTTCCATGTTTGCTTGGGCCCTCCTCCTTCTGAATTGTTTGTTCTTGCTTTCATTTTCGTGTACTTTTCCATTTCCAAGATTGACCTCTTGCCATGATAGCTTGACAAAATGATCTCCCTGTACAAATGTAAGAGAATCTTGTATATTGCAGAGAAAATTTAATGAAATAATTCTTGTAGACATTGATGGATACCTCTACTCCATTAGTAACTGGTGGAGATTCATGTTTTGCCGAACTGGAAAAATGTTGAATGGTAAAACTAACTACAAAAATAACCTTTACAGAGACCTTTTTAGAAGAAGGAATTTGCAATAGTCCATAACAACAGAAACCTAATATGAAATACCAGTTACAACTAAGACAAGACTGCATACGAAGTAGTACTGGATAGTGGCTAGACCTATTTCGACCATGAGGGAAGAGGTTCAATTGTCGATTTTCATTGATGGTAGCCCAGGATTCTGACCCTAGAAGACAAGTGTTCATGTACTGTAAGAAGAATAACATAAAACGCATACCTTGTGACCTATCCATAGACGCTATCTTAGAATTGTGACAACGAATTTCCATAAAACCAGTTTTGAAGTTGGTGCAGAGGATTTGTAAATAAAATTTAAAACAAAACCAGGAATTTCCTATATGTAGAACATGCAAACCATATAGATCAACCACATTGCTATTTTTTAAATTTTTTTAGAGGCGCAAACCCACTTGAGCTTCAAAATTAAACTTAGAATAGAATCGAGAATTTCCTATGGACGGACTTTGGAAACAGGGTTCAATTTCCTTACCATGCAGGAAGCTCAACCCTTCAATTTCTTTAAAACCAGAACAAATAAAGACCCTTCCCGACTAATATAATAACCTGTTACAGGAACAAATCATTTTACCACAATCAATGCTACCTTCCATGGGTAGAACAAAGAATTGATATACCAGGGTGACGAGAGCCATTACATACCGCTTAACCAGACGATAGTGTTGCTCCACAACTCCCTCTGCTTCGTCTGGAAAGTCTTAAAACAGGCAACTGATTACCTTCCTGCTTTGCATGTTAGTCTTATGCGTTACCCTTCTATGCTCTCGGCGTGGTTCCCCAGTCTCCTCTGACATCCACTCTCGACCATATGTTGTTTTTTTAACTTCCATTATCTTTGAGCATGCCAAGTGTGTACCTTCTGTAGCTCATTACTATCTATGACGGTTGGTCTGGTGCACGCCCCCACATGGAACCAACCGTGACACCTCAATCGGGGTATCTTAGGGTTTAATATTAATCCCAAGGCTTGTAATATTAATAATATCTTGGGTTTATAATATCAATCCCTTGGATTACTAATACTTTGGGTTTATAATATTAATCACAAGGGTTTATCAATCACTTAGGTTTAATAACAACCTCATTTTATAATATTATTCCCAAGGTTAATTAATCCCTTTGGTTTATGAATCCTTTGGGTTTATAATATTAATCATTTGGGTTTATTATCCATTAGATTTATAATATTAATACCTTCAGTTTATTATCCATTGGGTTTATTAAATCGTTGGGTTTAGTCCAAATTATTAATATGTTGGGTTTATGATATTAATTTGTTGAGTTTATTAATACCTTGGGTCTAATCATTTAGTTTTTTAATATTTTTCCATTTGGTTTTTAATATTAATTCATTGGATTTATAATATTAATCCTTTAGGCTATTCAATGATTAATAAATCCCTCTCTGACATCGGTGCTTCCATTGCACCCACTGCACTATTGCTGCTCTGCATTGTCCACCAATTTGCATTTTGAATTTTGCAAAATGGTGGGCAAATTTACATTTGCAAATTCTACAGCCAATGCCTCCTCGATAGCCAAATGCACATGTATTTTTCTTGTTTTTCCATAATTAAGCCTTTTAGCGGATTATAATTGTAAATTAAATTAAAATTAATAGTTAAAAAAAAATCTTGCGCGATGCGCTCAAGCCATTCGGCTCGCATCGGTTCGTGGTGCTACCTGTAAATTTACAGGCCGCACCGCCACCAGTGCTTACAATATCCGCACTGATTCTGGGGCAGTATCAAAAGGCACACTGTGATATTTTAAAATTTAAAAAAGGTGTGGTGCAATCAGTTACCCAACCACACTGTTGACCCTATGGAATAACGACAATGCAGTGCGTTGACTTAAATCTCTGCCCCAGGGCCGGTATTTTTGTCAGCGCACTGCATTATTTCATTAAGACACGGTCAATGGTTCAGCCTGGTAAAATACCACACCGTTGAATATGTAATTATGTCAGGATGTTGGTGCATTGATCAAACCATACGCCCCAAGGCGTATAGTTTGGTCAACGTACCTCCCTCCGACATCAGTCCATAGTCAATGGTGCGGTCTGTTATACCACCACACCATTGACTTATGAAAAATTCCAGGAGGGTGGTGCACTATAAATTTTCATGTGCACCACCTCTGGTGTGCTATAAATTTGCTGGTGCACCGCCTCCGGTGCGCAACAAGAAAAGATGCACTCTTACTGGTGCATGCCTGTTTTTTGTGGCGCACTGAATGTTTTTTTTTTCAAGAAAATTTATATATGTATATTCCTAAATACATGTCTCATTTAATTAAAAAATATTTATTTAATATGTCAATAATTCAGAGACGTGAAAGGAGAGAACAGAGGGAACAACAACAACAACAGGTGGACCAGTATAACATGTTTCGTGAGTGGGAGGCATGAGAGAGGGAGATAGATGCATTACCTCACCCTATTACAGTAGCTACCCAGGGGCTCCTAAGGTAGGTAGGCCTCCTCAAGTTCTATGAGGAGACTACTTCCCTAAAGGTCCATGGTGTGTTTTTGCGACATCTTATCCGTAGGTGGAATGCCCACATATAGGGTTTCCAGGTTGGTCCTAACCAGTGGTACGCGCCCACTGAGGAGGAAATCTATTTCATTACCGGGCTATTGAGGAGAGGGGTGGATTTTCCCTTGTTCCCATATGTTCCAGTTGGATATGCAGCATGGAGTCAGTTGGCGTACTCCCAGAGATACATTAGCGCAGATATATTTTCTCTAGATTTTCAGGTCTCCAGAGGGCAGTTACGTATTTCTTCATTTCGTAGTGAGGCAGTGAGGTTCCTCTCACTTCTAATTTCTACCATTTCACACAACAACATCGACGAGAAACACATTAGTTGCCCACTTTTATATTATTTTGATTCTTTAGTATAGAAGCAACAACTTTTCAGGTGGTCTGCCATTTTTTTGCGGCAGTTATTTACAACCTTAAATAGATGTCGTGCTCAGGCACAAGGGAGGGCCAACTTCCATTTTTCTTCAAAGCCATTTTTTTTAATTTTTTGAGAGGTTTCTAGAGACAAGGCCTACTTTTGTTCGAAAACCTCGTAGGCCGATGTTGCATGCATGGATGAACATGTCAGGACAGATGATGCCCAAGAGTGGCGAGACTGAGTTTTTCGAAAGGATATCGCATGATGCACTGGAGTTTCTATCCAGTGTTGATGATCATCCCTTCGTTATGGTCACCTATCCTTATGCCGGTTTGGATTGGCGAGGGTGTGCCAACATCCTCTTCATAGATGATGAGTCGTCGGATGGTAGAGGTAATATTACTGTTTTATTTAAATTTACTCAAACATGTTCTTTAACTTGTTTTTATTAAATTGTGTAATGAAATTGTCTAATTGTTGTTGTGTACTTGTATATATTTTGCAAACATTGGGTCTTTTGATGGCGAGGACATTCCAGCACCACCAAATAATCCAAGTGTGGATCTTGATGATGATTAGGATATGCAAGATATCGATGACCATGAGGCCAGCGCAGAGAGACCTGCTCTTGCTGGAGCGTCAGTATCGCCTTTTTCTAGGTGCAGTAGGCTTGATAGTAGATTGAGGTTGGAGTTGGGTGACTAACTTTGTGCATTGATTTTTGAGGCAGGAGTGAGGCCCAATACTATGAGAGACATACAAGTTGATGGTAGGTTGTTAAATATGTGGAGAGCCATGCCGCGTGACATGTACAACCTGATGCGGCATGTCATAGGAGCTACAACATTAGTTACACGGTTGAGGAGGATTGTTGCACGTTATAGGCGTGGTTGAGACGAAGCACATGATCGACAGTCTGCGAGCAGCGATGCATCATTTGATGATATTTCACCTTGTACTGCGCCAGATGATTAGCCTCCACTAGCATCGAGCAACAGTCATCATGGAGAGAAGGGTGGACTATTGGCCACGTCCAGTCAGCAGCCTGCAGCATCCATCAGTACTCATGATCATGAATAGGCTAGACCATCAACCATGTCAAGTCATCACGACGAGCAGCTGATAGTTGATCCCGATCAGCATGAGGCACCAGTGCCAGATCAACAAGCACATGATGATCAACATGTATCTGAGCTTGTCGAGGTTGCACCATTAACTGAGCAGGCCTCGACTAGGACTGCAATTGGTGATGTACCACCAGCTGATCCATGACATTTATATTACAGTTATATATTTTTGACATTATTCAGTTATATATATATATGGTCCATGTATTTTATGTTCATGTTGCAATTGTACTTAATTTACATGTTGGTGATCATCATGATGTGTATATTGTTAAGTCATGTTAGATATGTTCATTTAATGAGCAACTTGCAGATAGATGTGTATGTGATAGCAGTTATTTTACATGAGATGTATATTTGATGTTTGTGTTGTGATGATGTTATATAATGCTAATTGTGTTTTGTTAGATTATCATGATCACGATGATGTTATCGAATTTGAATGTGTTTTTTAGTCAAATATGATGTTTGTACGATGGTTATCATGATCGTGATGTTTATTAATTAATTTAATATTAAATGATCATGATATTGTAAAATTTTAATATTTGTAATTCTAATTTTATGTAAAATTCTAAAATTGTATTTGTATTTGTATTAATTGTAATTGTACGTAAAGTATTTGTAAAATTTTAATTGTAATTGTAATATTTAATTTATTGTGAAATGATTGTAATTGTAATTGTATATATGTAAAATTGTAAAATTGTAATTGTAATTGTATGTAAAATTCTAAAATTGTAATTGTATGTAAAATTCTAAAATTATAATTGTAATGGTATATATGTAAATTTGTAAATTTGTAATTGTAATTGTAAATTTAAAATTTGTAAAATTGTAATTGTAATTGTATGTAAAATTTTAAAATTGTAATTGTATGTGAAATTGTAAAATTGTAATTCTAATTCTAATTGTAATTGAAATTTTAATTATAATTTTATGTAAAATATTTGTAAAATTTTAATTGTAATAATGTGAAAATTTTAATTGTATTAATGTGAAATGATTTTATTAAATTTGTAAAATTTTTAAATTTGTAAAATTTTGACTAATTGTAAAATAATAAATCTAGAATAATATGAATTATTGTAACATAATAAAGTTTATAAAATAATGGAAATAAATTCATGTACTTTAGAATTATCATTATTTTATTATGATCTTACATACCAAAAAAAAAAAAACTTTATACAATATGCCATTGTTCTTGAGATCAACATAATTGCAAATTATCAAGTGAAATATTGATTTTAACATTAACACAATGAAAATTACCAATTAATTCAAAATACATACTATAATGTTTCAAAAAACCCATCTTAAAAAGTATAAATATTAATGAAATAACACATGTACCATATCACTCTCAGTTCTCATGATCACCCTCATTATCTTCTAGCTCGCATGGCATGATAACACTATTGTTCTCAAAAATATGTTTTGAACTAGGGTCATGTCTCAATACGAACCACCAATCCCTATCCAACACATCTAGGTAAAAAAAGACCTGGGTGCAGTGTTTGGGGAAAACATAGGGCTCCTTAGCTTCATCCCACATCTTTCTAGAGTTGATACATATCAGCCTACTATCGTGATCTGCCTTTACATTATTCCAATCAAAGGTGTCCCACCACTTGCACCTAAAAGTAACACATTGGAAAGAAGAGAAATCCACTTCAATGATCTCTTGTATCTTTCCGACCTAACCTAACATCCCTCGTACTAGGTTTTGATCACGGTGGCTAGATTGACTAGACTGATCGAATGTGACTTCCACTCCACAGTCTTGTGTGACATTTATAGCATCAGCATTTTCTGTGCGAAAATGGTGTCCATATGCCCACATATATGGGAAAAAATGCACCTATTATAAAAATTTTAAAAATCATAGTGTCATGTGTCTTATAATAACTCAACAGTTAAAATATGAAATACAGATGTCTTATAAGTTTCAAATTTACATATAAATAAAATAGATTATTACCGAGTTGTTGCACCCAATCGCTACGTTTAGCACATCCTTTTCAGCACGCGGGTAATGACCCTTTGCACGATATTTCTCTCTGACTTGGTCAGCAACCCAACTGTTGGGGCATATTTTTGGCATATTTTCTTTCAAGTGATCAGGATAAGGCACACTTCTACCATTCAAATGTCTAAACTTATTTCCTGCCACTATCCCATTTCATCCTCTTTTGTTCATACAATGCGACGCACAGTTGTGTCGCTTCAGAATTGTAAAGAACGAATTTATTGATTGCTTCAATTTCTGCATTCACTGATGAAATCAAATCGACATTATATAGTACATAGAGATCAAAATATAAATTATATTGAAGTTCAACATGAGTATTTACTTTGTGTAAATTTGAAAATTTATCAAGCACTTTTTTCCAGTCGTTTGGAGCATCTCCCCTTCTCTTTTGTCTTCATCCCTTTCATCGTCCCAAATCACCGCAACTAGTCTTTTGTTGATTTGCTTGATGTACTCATTGGCATAATAGAAACACTCATACGATATGTACCCCTATGTCATAGAACCCTCGAGTTTTTCCCTTTGTCGAACAAAACCTTTCAATTTCTTCATGTACCTGTCTAAGAAGAATGTCCAACGATAAGAAACCACCCCAACTAATTCAACCTCATCTACTAGGTGGATTAGAAGATGAACCTACAAGTCCATGAAACTCGTCAGCAGTTCCTTCTCAATCATACAAATAATCTCAACTATCTCTTGACGCCACCGTGGAATGATAGCCACATGAATCTCCTTTGACGTGATCCAACGTACAAATGAAAATAATTTAGATATGGCACATCCTAAGTCTCGAGGGAATTCATGTTTCACACACTCACGCATGAACAAAGGATAATGACATTGCAAAGTTATAAACATGTGCAATAATATACAAAATTATTTATGTTTTATGATCCCTACATGGGATAAAATTTATTAATATAAAAAATAATAAAATGATCTTGCTTTTGACATTATATGTACTCTTAGAAGATTCATACGGTCATGTGATTTCAACCTCGACAAATGGTCATCCACGGTGAAGCAGTTCCATAGTGAAGACCCGTATGAAGATGGCACCCTCACACCCATTATAACTTCCTTTGCCAAAGAAGGATCATCTATTTTAAAATCCATGGGACATCACCTTCTTTGAAATACCATGAATTAGAGGGACCAACGCCTGCCTCTGATCCTGTACTTTCGAATCATGTTGCCCAATGTTTCTTTTTAGTTTTTGAAGTAATATGATCTTTCCTAACAGCAAATGTGTCACTTTGTTTCAATGATATGTTCCTCCATAAAGAAGATGAAACATTTTTAAATATATGCATGGGATCTAATTAGTGGGTAATATTAAGATGCTCCCAATATGGGAGGTTATAAAAGATAGATTTCGTTTCCATTCCAATGGGAAATTTCTCAACATAGTTGTCGAAGAATTCTGGATCATCGAACATAGACTCCCCATTTGAATCGAACATTTCTATGAACTCCTTCTCCTTCTTTCTCTCATATGGTCTAAGCCATTCAACTAGTGTCCTTATTGGAGGCCTTTGAGTTCTCTCTCATTTACCATTGAAAGCAGATGCTGGTCTTCTGTAAGGGTTTTCTTTTGGGAGGAATACCCTGGAGCAATCATACACTGGCTTTCGTAGGTCCTTGGACCATCTAGCTTTCACAGAAGGTCCACAATATTTACATCCAAAATACCCTTTTGTTACAATACCTCCGAGATTATTGTATACAATTAATATGCATGGCACATTAAAGAATATCATGAAGATTAGCACACTTACAACAATTAAATAACTAATATGTGAAAGAATATTGTTACGTATATAAAAAAAAAAAAAAATTAATTAAACATGTAATTTACCAGATCAAACTCCTAATCCTGGATAATCATGTGTCGTGTAAGAACATATGCCATACAACGTAAAAATCCTCTCTTATGTGATGGGTCTTGATACATCGTATAAATTTATCCCATCCCATAATTCTTTCAATTCATATACTAGTGGTTGTAAGTAGACATCCATATTCCTCACTTGTCTTCTACTAGGGAATATGAGAGCCAACATAATATGTTCATTCTTCACAAACAACCATGGGGGGGTATTGTTATTGATCACTACTACATGACAAACATAATAATTTGTGTTCTGAAGGGAATATGGGTTGACGCCATCCATGGCTATGCTGAGACGTAGACTTCGTACTTCATCCTTGAATTTTTCAGGCCATATATCCTCTATATGCTTCATGTCTATTGAATCTGTTGGGATTCACATAACTCCCAATTCACTGCTATGTAAGGCATGTCATCCCACTAACATAGCTAATTCTTTACAAAGAAAGAGCCTTTGAATCCTTGGAAATATAGGCATGTGCCTCAATATCTTAAAAGGAGGACCAATACGTGATTTACCCTTGTTTTTTTATTTATCACACCTATCATGCCAACATTTCGGACATATATCTTTCTTTGCATATTCTCCTCTATATAGAATAAAATCATTTGGACATGCATGATATGATATGTACTCAACACCCAACATTTTCAACAATTTCTTTGCCTCTTCGCTGCTACCGAGAAAGACATTATCACTCGGAAGAACCTTATCTTTGAATAACTTGTAGTTGGTGATCCTGGAAAAATATATTAATAAATGTACATTAATTCTGATATAATTATTAACGTTCATAAAATGTACCATTTGTAATGTTCATTGTGTACTGATTATATTTCTCAAATTTATATAAGGGACGACTTTATGGTAACTTACCTCAAAATTTCTGAGAAACATGCATTTTACAAGCCAAACTTTGCTTTCAAGTTATACAGTAACATCGTTGTCCCCAACTGGGTAGAATTTGACTAACCGCTAGGTTAAAAGAGAGGGGTGGTGCAAGAAAATGTAAGGCTTTCGAAAAAGGTGTCAGTGATACGAGCATTATCCCCTAGCTGAACATCATTTTGGAATGAATCTAACAACATTGTCTCCATGGCAGTCGTATCCCTTAAGTAATCATCCATACAAACCTCTATTTGATTGCCTCCATTGTCAGCTTGTGAAGAACTAATATTGTTGTAGTCATTTGTAATTAGTGAATCTGGACGTAGCGGGAATTGAATCGGTGGTTGATTCAACCATTCTTGGTATTGTTCCTCTCCAATTTTTTCTCTTAATTCAGTCTTCTCTCGATTTGACATTGTCATCGGGTGCAACATAAGATGGTAGGTAGGTCGCTTATCATCACTAGAATCCTAATAATTTATAAAAAAATATTTGAACATGATTAGTATAAAATATATGATATCAATTAGTAACCACGTTGACAATATTGCATGATTACTTGGTTTGACGTTGAGATAATTACATTAATCAATATACAAAACAATTATAATTATTACCATCAATGTCCTAGGATTGTGGCTAGAAGATGAAAAAATGTTACAATTGGCAGGGTGAAGTGGTTGACCATTTTCATCTACCAAATGTGCCTTGCGTTATGCTGCTCCTGATAAGAGCTTCCAAGAGTTTGGAGCTATTTGAATATTTTGTGCATCTAAACTCGAATCTGAATCTACATGAACCTGAAAATTTGTATACATTATAAATTTAATTAGGTTGTGCATGATTGACATGGATAAAAAACATATATTCAATTAGATAATGAAAATATAAATAAAATCTGAAGTAAATATTACGTCTCGAGACGGATAGGGA